>APFE031520857.1:18872-31305 GCA_000404065.3 Pinus taeda
AAATTTATATTATTGAAATTATTTAGGGTATTTTCTCCTTAATTATGATGCATTTAAGCAATATGCTTGGTGATGGGTGAGGGTGTAACTTCTATCTGAAGCAGTGTCGATTTTCAACATTTATAGTTAATTTAGAATATATATATAATAGTGCTAATAGTGCAATACATGTATATGTAGCTATAATTTGCATGCATTGTATGCATGCTAATACTCTTGTGCTCTCTATATTAAAGATGGGTCATTACATTTACCTTAAACGTAGGGTTTATGATTACTATGTAGCATATTTTATATGTAGATACTTTAAACTAATATTTATGATTACCGTGTAACATATTTTGTACAATTAACATATAACAATTTAACTATAAGAAATTTTTTAAATCCAAGGCTATCTTAACTTGTGGTTTATGATTTCTATGTAGCATACTTATATGTAGTACTTATAACTATTTAAATTAATTTAAAGCAGCCATCAATTAATTTTTACATAAAAGGCACGTATTAAACAAAAAAGTTGCATATTACACTTGTTTTTAATATAAGAAAAAAAGGATAAAAATAGAGCAATAGTAAAAAAATGTTCAGTTAAGCATAAATATTATTGTGCATAATTCTTTTCATATGTGTATTTTGAAGGGAGTGTAAATTTTAAAAATTATAATTTTTTTGCAAATTTTGGAAATAAAATAACATAAAAAAAATAATATAGATTAAATAAATTAATAATAAATTAATTAAAATAAAAAAAAATTAATGTTATATATATATATATATGTGGAAAAACATGATGTTATAAAGAGACTTGAGGTGAAAAATTATAATTATAGATTTTAAAAATTACATTAATATTAAAAGAAAAACAATGTTATAAATATATATATGGAAAACCATGAATGTTTTTTTAATAAAGGGGACTTCCGGGTGATAAAAATCATACGTTTAAATGAGCATAAATCTAATAAAATTCGATACTCTTGAATGATAATTTTTTAAGACATTAACAAACTGAAGAACTACCTAAATATCAATTTCTAATAAATTTTCATTACATGAAACGTTATTTTCTATATTATGTCAATCGATGTCCTTATTGACATCTATTTTAGAATTGGAGGGTCAATCAGGGTTGACGCTTATGGTGAAGAATTTCTATTCCACTTTGCTTTTAAATAGAAGATAAATATTTTTATTAAGAAATGGTTATTTGTTGTTTAAAATTTAAATATTGCATTTAATTAAAAAATGTTATCATAATTATATATAAAATTTAATGGAAAGTGGAAATCAAAGTCCTGTTTAAGACAATGTATATAGTGTGGTTGATAAAACACCTTTGTATCTCACATTTAATGATCATGTGAATATGGAAAGACGAGAAATATTCAGTCTATTGTGGGTTTATTTGCAACTTATAATATTTGATTATTTTTCTTAGTTATATATATATATATATTATATATAGTTTTATATATATAATTAGTTCATTATTGTATAGATATAATTGTAATATAGGTATTACAAGCAACTTAAGACTCTTTATGTCTACTTCTTTCAGATGAGTATCAAAGTTAATAGTAATAAGACTAGCGTCATGATCATTAAATCTAAAAAGATCACCCATGGTAGTTTCATCTATGATAACTATTTTCTAGAGGAGGTTTCTTTTTATAAATATTTGGGTATTGACTTTCCTCATCAACTCAACTGGAATTATAGCATCAAGAAAAATTATTGTAGGTTGGAAAACTTATTATGAGCTTGAAAACAATTGTAAGTTGGTCGATCTTTACATTTGGAGTAAAAAAAGATTCCTCTTTGAGACTCTCGTCACCCCTGTTGTCTTATACAAATGTGAAGTTTGGGGTTGCAATATATCTAGAGAGTCATGGAGAAAGATTGAGACGATCCAAAAGCAATTCATAACATATATCCTAAAGATCAAGGGAAATAATCCCTGTCCTATCCTCTTGATCGAAGAAGGCATGTGCCTCTTTGAAAGTACAACTATGTTTAGATATCTGATGTATAAGAAGAAGCTTTACAACATGGAATCTAAGAGGCTCCCAAAATTTGCTTCTAACTTTAGTCAAAACCCCCACTAGCTCCTCAAGTGCAGGTGACATAAGGATGCCCAGTATTCGCTCAACCTTTGGGGGATTAAGGAGGAGACCATCATGGGAAGCAAGGATAGTATCAAAGATGCTATTACCTCCAATTTTAAGGACAAGATGTGGGATGGTAAGGAGTTGGAGGGTAAAAGGAAGCTAAGATACTATAAGAGGTGATCAACCCCACCCTTGATAACCATAATTATCTCTCTATGTTGACCAACACTAAGAAGAAAATGAACATCGTTAGGATAAAAACTAATTCTCATGAGCTTCAAAGTGAGATCGGGTGGTGGTCTACTCCCAAGACTCATTGGGAAGATAGAATCTATCAGATTTGTGATACTAAGAAGGCGGAAGATGAAAAGCACTTCCTTTTAGACTGCTTGAATCTTGCCCACATTCGCTCTCAATTCCCTATCATCAGCCACACCTCCAATATTCTTGACATATTAAGCCGGCCCAACTATAGTGTTCTTGGAGCACTTCTTTCCCTTCTTATGATCACAGAAACAAGATTTTGAAAATGACAATTAGACTCTTTTTCTTATTATTTTTATTTTTTTCTTGAGGTCTCATAGACCACATTGATCTTAGTAGACGCTTAATCATCATCAATAAATATATATATCTATCTATCTTATCTCTATATATTATAGATTACATTTTTTCATATGCCCACATTTAATAGTAAATTGAATATTTATCATAATCATTACATATTTTTTTCTTTTATTGAAAAAATATTTTTTTGTTTTATATATATATTATATATATATATTATATATATATATATATTACTATATATTATATAGAATATATATATATAAGGATATATATATCTAGAAAGCATTATATATTATAAATATAAATGATGTGAGAGATCAAAATGCCAATTGATCAAAATTCATATAATCTCCTATTTAAAATAAATTTACATTATACAACTGATTGCTATTTAATTTTTTAGATCTTCTCTCTAACATACTATATATATATATCTATTATTATATATATATATATAGATAATTAAATATTTATCTAAATATTTGAAATAAATTAAATTTGAAAATAAATATTTCCACAGAATTCCAATTCTCAGTTTGACTATAATAATGAGTTATGACAAAAAATATGAAAGCAAAATTTTCTAAATTTTAAGTTTTTTCATTTTAAATTTCAAAATATGTAAATCTATCGCATCTCATCATCTTGGAATTTAATAACATTTACAAAATTGTGCAACTTTAGTTCATTAGATTTTAGTTCTTTTGTACCAATTTCCCCTGAGAAATTTAAATGGCAATTCTCTAGTTACCAAACATAGAGGTTTCATCCAAAACAATTCTCATTCTTAAATTATTCATATCAAAGCTCACGAGAGAGCCAGCCTAGACAATCATATTATCATTAAAATAAATTTACATATACAACTATTGCTATTTAAATTTTTTAATCTTCATTCTCTAAATTATTATCTATTATATAGATAATTTAAATATTTATAAATATTTGAAATAAATTAAATTTGAAAATAAATATTTTTCCACAAATTCCAGTTCCAGTTTGACTAAATAATGAGTATGACAAATAGAAAGCAAAATTTTCTAAATTTTAAGTTTTTTCATTTTAAATTTCAAAATATGTAAATCTATCGCATCTCATCATCTTGGAATTTAATAGCATTTACAAAATTGTGCAACTTTAGTTCATTAGATTTTAATTCTTTTGTACCAATTTCCCCTAAGAAATATAGATGGCAACTCTCTAGTTACCAAACATAGAGGTTTCATCCAAAACAATTCTCATTCTTAAATTATTCATATCAAAGCTCACGAGAGAGCCAGCCAATCATATTATTATAAAAAAAGACCTTACAAGTTGTCATCCAAAACAATCTTCTTATAAGTCACCGTCTACGGCTTTTCATGATCTTTGTTATTGTACTTCTAAAACTCCTTATGGTCATTGCTAAAACTTGTATGGTTGATGCTATCTGTCAATTTAGTATTACTAATCTTGTATTCCTTCTATAAATATTGAGTGACTCGTTGTAGCATGGCAAGGCTTTGGTATCAATGAACTTGCTATTCCATAGTATTATAAATTGTTGCCCTAATACATTAATATTTTGAGAGTTTTTAGGTTCACCACATAGTTAAAGATTAACTTTTACTTATGATATTTGATAAATACATTGTAATATATAAATGAGTAACATATGGTTAAAAATCAAAATATTAAATATTCATAGTACAAATTAAAAAAAAAGGTGGGATGAGAATTTCATAATTAATTTGAGTAGTTGGGATGAGAATTTCATGAATCAATTTGAGTAGTTGATGAAGGTATTATTAAAGATAGTTATAAATATGGTTGAATTAAATATTTTATTATAGCATATTCGTTATAATCGTTTTAATTTATATAAAGAGATTCAATATAGACTAAAATCACACATGAAAAAGAATTGATTGAATGGAAAACGTTTCTTAAGTGTAAACTCTTAATATCCCTTAATATGTGTTTGAGCATACTTGCTATTAAATTATGATCCCAACATTTAGTATTAAGTTACATTAGTTGTCAATTTCTTTTGAGAATACTCAAGAACATTAGAGATTTTTTTGTGTGCCCAAGAACATAAGAGGTTTTTTTCTATGGAGAAAATAGATGTTGCATATGAAGGAAAGTATCATTGGTGTTTAAGTTGTGGTGAAAAAATTTGTGTCATGAAGATGAGATACTAATGAACAATTTCTTGGCACCTAGGAGAGTAGTCTAATCAAGCTAGATAAGGGTGGATGATATATGTATATGAGCCAAGGCTAACATTGATAGCACCTATGGTTGGGCGTGTGTGAAGCCAGAGAAAACTAAAGATGTGGATGAAAGGCTAACTGACCTACTCTCTATTATGCAAGGCATTGGAATCAACCTCTAACCATGTACATCACATACCAGCTATAAAAGGCCACTCACAAAAATTAGGAAATCTAGTAGATCATTTGGTAAGATTAGAATTTAGGTATTAAAAAATACATGGTTGTTCATTATGAGAGTGCCAACCATTTTTATATAGGAGTGAGGAACAATAATGTTGCCATGAAGAAACAAAGCATATCTACAGTCACAAAAATCAAATTCATGCCTATAGGATTCAATGTGCATCTCAAGCAAAATAAATCATTTCTAAAGAAAACAACAAGTTACACCATCATCCAATCACAAAAGGAGAAAAAGGTTTGAAGATTGATTCCTAAAATAACTAAGGAACAAATAGTTAGAGGTAATTTGGGTGAATTTTTGTTTCTTGTGAGAGTATTCATATTGAATAATTGGATATGGCAAAGGATAAATTCAATATAAAGAATCATATCATGAAGAGGATCTTGTGGGAGGTGAAGAAAATGTAGAACGATTCCAATGGGTATGATATAAGCCTTTCATTTGAGGATAATATATTTGAGTCAAAGTTTCCAATTAGGGGCCTTTGAATATAGAGTGTGAAGGCGAAAGTTACCATGGTGAATCCAATAACCTATAGATCAATTTTGAAGTCTCTTGCTTTGTGTCATTGATGGCTAATGAAAGATTTGAAACTTTGACAAAAATATGCTTAAGAGTACCATATTATCACCATGAGCATTGGTCATCTCTACCCCCTTTTCAACTTGAGGTAATTATCTTTGTTGGGTAGAGAGAAAAATTAGATCTTGAGAAGTTATGTAAACTTTAAAAAATGGATAAAATGAATTTGAAAAAAAATGGGGGGCTAAAGTCAAATGCAATTGGGAAATTGTCAAGAAATTTGTTATTGCATTTTGGATATTTATTTATTTACTTATTTTTAATTGAAAATAGAAATATTATATTATATTAAAAGGTTGTAGATAATGTTGATATCATAAGCAAGGCAATTTCAAGGTTTCAGTCAAATATTAAACAACCCTTTGATACTACATAACAAAGTTTGTAATATACTATTAAATAATCATTTTAGATTTTTTTACTAGTCTATTTGACAAAAAAACCTAATATCCTAATGTTTGTAGAGAAAACATTATAATTAATGAAATATAGGTATATTACTTGCTTCTTCTCAACCAGCATTTGAGAGAGGAGAGTGTTATTTCTTAATATCCATCGATCCCTTTAGTTAGTGACCATCTCTTCTCCCTTGAATTCAACTTGAGCAAAGTTAATCGAATCCTTATTGTTTGATTCCAAATTTCACAACATATTATATTCATCTTCAAAAATGTCTAACCACTAATTTCATTGAACTAGTATATTCCTTCTGGATGCAGGTTAAGAGGAACATATATGTTTGTTCTCATGCACTTTTGTTGTCTCTGAGAATAAGGAGGCCTTGTTAGACATAATATATTCATGTTTCCTTAGTGTCTTCTTCAATTCCAACACATCTTCATTTTCCATAGTTGTGTTAAAAAACATTGGACCTACCAACCAAACGAGCTAATAAATATAAGTCTAGAACAAGAGAATTGATTTAGGAGAATTAAGGAGGAAGATATACACACCTTGCATGTCCTTAGAGGATTGGATTTGAAGTTGAGACTCTGTAATAGAAATTCCTCATGAAATTCCTTACAAAAGGTAGTCTAGAGTAAAAACACATAAAAAATAGAAGACCTATGAGAAACAAAGATGAGAGATCACATTCTTCAAAATCCCTTCCAAATTTCCTTTAATAGAACTAGAGAATCATACCCAGAACATGGAATCCAAACTGACAACCTTTACTACAACCCCTTGAGAAATATTCAAAATTGGAATTAATAACCAAGATCCCATGAATTTTATCTTATAATCACTTACTAGAAGGCCTAATACTTTGAGCTACCAACTACAAATGTTTAAAAGAAAATAACATATGAATAAAAGACCAATGAGAACCAAAGATGTGGGATCATGTTCTTCAAAATCCCTTCCAATTTTCCTTCACCAAAATTAGAGAGCCATACCCAAAATGTAGAATTCAAACTGACAACCTTTACTACAATCCATTGAGAAATATTTAGAGACCACAATGTTATGATTCAAATATTTATATAATGATGATCAGTGGTTGATATCTTTTGGTTGAGTCATGTCTCCAGTATTTATAAGAATGGTGACCTTGTTCAACTTTAGTGATTGTAGTAGATGGAGGGAGCTTCAATTGTTATTATACCCTTGGGATTATGTTGGTGTACATCTTATAAATTTATGGAGGGAGTGATCAATGATATGATAGATATTGTGATACTAAGATACTAGCGATCTTGTGCTACTTATGGTGCTAGAATCAGTGCCTAAGTATATGCTTGTAGCTAATAGGAGTAGTGACGAGGTGATCAAATTATATGAGGAAAATGGAGTTGACCTTAATGTTACTCTTCCTTTATAATTCTCTTAGAAAGAGAGAGGTGACACCATTGAGGTTTCTAATTTAGTTGTTGAAGGTATTTAGGTTCATTGGAGGGATTCTCATGCTTATGGTTGATGATCACCTTTTATTGGTTGTCATTCCTATTACCATGAATTTAGGATTTCATGACTAATGAATTGAGATATATGATTTCATCTTGTACTTTTAATAGATCTAATCCATTTGTCTTGGTCTTGTTACATATGTGGTTATCTTTGCAGGATGCCTTAATTAGTCCTTGATGTAGTGTTGCAAGATTTTGGCTCAAGACGACGAAATTAAAGATGTTGTAATTTTTAAAGGCTATTGTTGATTTCTTCCTTGTTTTGAACGACTTTAGAGTTTATTAGTAGGAAACAATAATCCAAGGATACATTCTTTAAATTTCAAAAATGTTCATTGTTCTTTTGGAGCCCCCGGCAAGTGGAAGAGAGAGTATATTAAGTTGGTAGTAAAAACCAAGTGGCTTTATTGTATTTTACTTACATGCCCACCATTGATAGGTTTAGTTGTATATTTCTTGGTTGATTTCTTGGAGAGAGACACATCTTTTTTATTTGTGATTGGTTGGATGTTAAGGTGGATATTTCCTTTACAAAGTATGTATGATGTTATACCATCATAGAAGAGGATTTCTTAAGCTTTGTGGAGGCATCAGAGCTAGAAGGTTTAGTTTTAGAGGGAGTCGATAGGTGTCATCAAAAACAAAATCTAGCGACGAGGGATTATTTTCATTCAAGATTATTCTAAAATTATTTTCACCTAACAAGGAGAGTTTTGTATCCTAGCCCCTTGGTAAAGCTTTATGGATATATGGTTGGCTCAGTTTGGTTGGATGATTAACCTTGGTTAGAGTGATGGAATGCCATTCTTACCTAGGTGGTTGTTACCTTAATTGACATGATGATTAACCCATTGCTTTCACACAATTTGGGACTTGGTTGCTCAATTAGGAGAGTACCTACATATGAGGAGAATCATTGAGAACTTGGAAGAGGACCCTTGGCCATTGGGTATCGGGGCCATTTGATATATACTTTGGCTATTAGACACTTGAATTAATTTTTCTCAATTTGTGAAGCATACTTCATGGAAATTTGTAACAGACCTAGACATATATTTTGAGGAGAAGCATTGGATATTTGTGACCACACTAAAAAACATAAGAATAGCATTAGGCACATGAGAGGGCATGTGACACATAGTTAGAATACGAGCACCTTGCATTAGGACACTTGGTTAGCAAACCACCATGACCGTGAAAGTATTGGACTATAATATGTTGGAGATCAAACCATATTTGAAGTGGAGTGCTTAACCCAAGAAGTATCATTCTCGTGGGGAATTTCATTTTGGGGTTCAAATATACCATAGTTTGACATGTGTATTATTTTATTATAGAGTACTCCATGTGGGGTTTCCTTATTAGTTACTTGTATGGAATTACGTCCTTATTTTATGTTAGAATCCTTCACTTACTTTCTATATAACATAGGAGATATGTCTTGTATTCATTATCATATTTGTACTTGTCTTAGAGACATTAAGGTTCACAAAAAAACCTTAAAAGAGAGAATCCTTGTAGCAAGAAATACCTTAGGGTTCATGATGAAATCCTAGGATAGATAAAAGTCTTGTTGTTGGAGTGGAAACATATTTCTTGCTATTTAGAAGGATTGTTAGTTGTAGTATGCCTATTTTTAGCAGGTGTTTCCATGTAGGATGGCATGTGGAAATAGTTGGGCAATGACTATGGATTGACATGGATGCGACATTAAACCTAGAGTGCACTTCCTTATACTCCTCCAAGTGTGCACTTCCTTTCCTATTCCTGGAGATAACATTATCCACTCACCATATACACTTATCCTTTTATTCTTGGAAACCTTATCTCCTAAAAATTAGTTCTATTTTGGTGATTATTTTCATTTCTAGAGTTAGTAGTTTGATGTGTGATTTATTTCTTCAATCCTCACTTACTTATGGATCATCCTATCCCTTTTCAACTCTATTATTGATTCTAGATCCATTTTTTATGAGATAACTCCATTGTTGGGCTAGTTAACTAGAACTAAGGGGGAGTTGACTTTTGGTTTTTTGTGCATGCACAAGGAACCCTAACCTAGTGTGCATAATTCCTCTCTCCAGTAGAGATTTGTAAATATGTAATCAAGGAAATAAATGTAATACAAATAACACAAATTAATCTTCTAGTCTCGTAGTCTAAAGAGTGATTTTCTTTTCTCTATTCTCACATTTCATCTTGCAATTGCTATTGTGAATTTTTGTCACAACTAGATTCTTTTTCTTGTGCTTAAAATCATAAATGATATCATGGCATATGAGGGGTTTGTAAGGGAAAATAATATTTCATTGTTGGTCACATAGGATTGAAAATTAGAAAGAGGATGTATCATACCATTACTACAACACTTACTCCATTCAACTACTTTGAGTGGAATCCTAAGATCCTACTTCTACAACAAAGAAAGGGACTTTATACAATTACCATGGGTACTAAAGGAGATCCCAATTTAGTTGTAGACAAGGAGAAGGAATTAAATTAGATGAATGAGGCCTAGGCCTATGTATTATACTTACTTTTTCCCATTAAATCTTGCTCAAGTCCCAATGAAGTGTGGATTGAGATGGAGTGACTATTTGGAAAGAAAGTTGAACCAAGCAGATATCAATTGGAGAACAAACTCATATGATTGAGCCAAAGAAACTTCAAGACCCTAAATAAATTATTTTCTAAGTTTAATATTTTGTTTCAATAGGTTAAAGCATATGGCATTAATAGAAATGAGGAGTAGCTTTTGCTCTTAGTTCTTTCAAATCTAGGATCCAAGTATTCTATGTTTGTTTCTTCCTTCACACTAGAATTTCTATGGGAATTAAAAATTGGAAGATCCCCTCTATGGATGACTTCATATATTCAATGATTCATGAGCTAAATAATCTCATTCACATATGATCTCTTAAAATCTCCAAGACCCATGTACTTGTAGTACAAGAGAATAAAAAGAAGAACATGTAGAAAAAAAAAGGAAAGAAGAGGGTAGATCATAAGAAGGAAGGAAAACCAAATCCCACTGAGCAATCTTCAAATTCAAAGGGAGGAAAATATGAGGAAGAGAAAAAAAAGTGCACCTATTAGAACAAATAATTTCATCCCTAGAGTGCATTAATGAAGAAGACCATTAATCTCATGGCCCATTCTCTTCAGCATCATCATATTGAGGAGCACATTTAAGATAACACCAAGAAGAAGCCAAAAGAAAAAACACCAGAAGATAGAGGTTAAGGTCATGCTTTTATTTCCGTTACTTACTATCCTAAGATTTTTATTGTTGATTCATGATATGCTCATCATATTTCTTCATCACATCATGTTTTTTCATCCTTAGTCTTGTAGTAGACCACCTATTTGATGGGATATGACTCCATTGTTGAAGTTTACAGAGAAGAGAAAATGGACCTTCATTATGGAAGCTTTCAGAATGTGTTATTGTTATGAAACTCTTTATATATCTACTTTTAATATGTTATATTACACGTGCAAGTATATGTAAGCAAGTTGAGTTCACTTCAGATTCAGTAGTATTTTTGGAGATGAGATAGTTCCAGAGTTGGAGTTGGTGAGGTGGATCATCATTCCAAGTTGTATACTTTCTCTCATTTCACTCCAAAATCAAATTATGTTCTCTTCTAATCCCTACCAATGAAGTGAGCAGACTATGCCATGAGATATTTCAGAATAAAAATTATAAGTATTTAGAGAAACTATGAAAGGATGGAATGGTTCAAAGTCTACCATTCATGTAACTTATAGATAGATTTCTTCAAGGGTACATAATTGAAATCATCATGAAGAGAATTTTGATCAAAGTAAAGTATGGAGAGAATCATCATTCCTATATTTGGTGCATAATAATGTCATAAGACCTTTCCCTCACCCACCTAGGAGTAGTTTGATATAGGTAGAGCATGGAGAGCATCAGCACTTCTAGAGTTGGTGCACAATAATGCCATAGGTATAAACCCTCATTCATCCATGAGTATTTTGATATAGGTAAATCATAGAGAACATCACCAGTCCTAGAGTTGGTGCACAATAATGTCATTGGTAATTTCCCTCGCCCATACATGAATAGTTCAATATAGGTAAAGCATGGAGAGCATCATCACTGCTAGAGATGGCTCAAAGTGATGTCACAAGTCCTATCCCTCACCCATCCATGAGTAAAGATAAGTATTTCCTAGATTTTTTTTATGATTCGGCGTGGTATGCATTGGTTTTTTTTTGCTAAAGTTTAAATCTTAAGTATTTGAGTATATTAATGATTCCAAACAACTTGTAGAAAACCAGGTAGGGAAAAATATCAAGATAATTCACATAAATAAGGGAGGAAAGAATGATAATAAATATGTGGAGAATCTTTGTTCACAAGTAGTTACATATATGCAATACACAACTCCATATACTCCACCATATAATGGAGTATTCGATAGAAATAAAAGGAACTTGAAAGAGATGGATAACTTTATGTTGCAAGCCAGATCACTTCCTCCAAAGTTGTGGGATGAGGCTATCAATTGTGTAACCTATATTTAGAATATATTTCCTCTTGAATATTTGAAGGAACCACAACTTATGAATCTTGGAGTGGTAAGAAAATGAACGTCACATACTTTAGGGGTTTTGGTTCTCATGCATGGGCTTACATCCATTTTGATAGGAGGACAGATATGGAACCTTAGAGTAGGAGTGTATATTTGTCAAATATATAAATGGAGTGAAGGGATATAAGTTGTTATATTATCCTATAGATACCTTTTTCATTCAAAGTAGTTTCAAGTTTGAAGTCCCCATGTATTCACT
>APFE031520870.1:5057-33667 GCA_000404065.3 Pinus taeda
TATCTTAAGTTTTCCAATCTCTGCTTCTAAATTAAATGGTTTTTCCAATGGAATCTTTGCGTTAGTAGTAGCAGATTTATCCTTTTCAAGAATACTCTCTGTGTTTTCCTTTGGATTGTCTATGTTATGGTGAATGACAGTTTGTGGTATTTCTGTTTTGGGAAGGTTTTTTGGAGAGCTGTTCAAATTTTCTTTTGAAGAAGAAGGAGGTAGAGGCTGATCAATAGGAGGATGTATGTCTGATATGTCCTCTACAGTCACTCGATGCGGGTTTGGGACAACAATATCAGCTGGTTTCGTTATGATAACCTTGTCTTTAATCTTGTTGAGTTGTTTGTTGTCCTTTGTTTTGCTAGGTGCAGGGACATCAATGGTTCTTGTTCTCAACTTATATTGTATGTGGACCTCATACACAGCAGAATCATAGCCTTGTTTAAAATCAAAAGACTCTCCCGTCTTGGTCTGAAATTGTTTTACATCAGGGTAGTCTTAGTCTTCTTGAGTGAGAAAGATTTGCTGCTCATTTTTCGAATCTACCAAGTTCATGTGAGTCTCTTCTGTGGGCTCACTAGAAGTGGATGCCTCTGCATAGTTTTCTTGGAATGGAGGTCATATATCATAGTCGGGACTAGCCCTTCCAGCATTTATGTTTTGATTTTTCCTGAAGTTTGGGTTCCTTATGGTGTTGGGCTGTAGTCCTTCCCATGATGATTTCCTCTCAACACTTTCCACTCTATCTCCCAGCCTGTGCATGCCACTGATAATAGCATCTAGTTTTTGGTCTAAGGCTGAGGGTTCTTCTTTAAAGGTAGTTCTTCTCTCGGTTCTAGCTCTGTTTCTTTTGGCAATTAAGTTTGCCTCCACACTAACAACAACATTTTGCATTTATGCAAGGCTTTGAGGGGCTCTTTCCCTTAACTGATAAGCCATTTCAGCATCAAAACCATCAGGGAATTTGTACAAAGCAAGATCAGGTGGAGGTCTCAAGTTCTGTGGTATTGCATTATAAACATTGTTAAACCTTGCACAGTAGTCCAAAACAGTCTCCTGAGGGCCTCTTTTGATAGTGTCATACTCAGATAGTATGTGCAAGGGGTCTTTCTTTTTCTCCCATCTGTTGATAAATGACTAATATAAGGCTTCTGGGTCTACTATGGAATAGGTTGGAAGTGCTCTGAACCAAATCCTGACATCACCGGTCAAACTTTGGATAAAAATCTTCATCCTCACACTATCATCGACAATCTCATAACTCTCAAAGTAGTCCTGCATTTTCTTTGTGTGCTGAAGGGCTGTGCAGGTATTTGTGCCGTCAAAATAGGTTATTTTGGTCTGATAATCATGAGGCCTAGCCCCGGGATTTGCAGGCAGCTGTAAAGGTGCATATCTATTAGCCATATTAACAGGGACAAGTGGAACAGCTGGAGTAACTGGGATAATCAGAGTAGAAGTAGTGGTATGTGTAGTAAACAGAGGTGTGGAAACAAGGTTTGCAGAAGTGGATGATGAACAAGGGGAAGTCGGGCTTGAACGAAATAAAACTTTGACAGGGGTTGAAAAAGGGCTATGCTAAACTGTTTCAGAACTAGAAGCAGTCAAACCTTCTTGTTGCTCTTGTTTTCTGAGGATCTTAGGAATTAAATTGGGGTTTTCAAAAATAGCTGGGGTATTTGGGTCTGGATTCGACCTTGTATGACACGAATGCTTTTTGGGAGCCAACTTCTAGCTTGTTTTCTGGTGATTTTTCTAATAATTATAGGTTTAAACAGAAACTTTTAAAAGTTGGATTCTTCTTCCGCGGAGCTTCGGACTAGTTTTGTGAGATTATCTGAGGAAGCCCCCAACGGAGTCGCCATTATGTTACCACTCAGGTTGTCCCTAAGCTCCTGAAGGGATACAGCCGGGGTAACCACAAACCAATCTTTGGATTGCAGGTTCTAGCCCACCTGCAATCAGAGAGGGCTCTCTCTTGATGATTTAGCTTTGTTGATGATGATTTTAGGCTAGTTATTGGGTTCAATGGGTTTTGTTTATGTTTGGATGGTGTTTGGATGGAAGGAAGATGCTTTCAGGCAGAGAGGCAATGCATAGTGTGTTTAGTTTCAAACCATTGGGCATGGAGTCGTGGAGTAAGACTGATGGTGCATTTTCTTGGTCACAAGAGGAAAGTGGAGCAAGATAGCTGCACATAAAACAACCTTCAAGCTAAAGAGATGGGACGAAATGTAAGGAATGAGAGGCAATTAAGAATCTCTCACTCAGCTTAACAGAAGGAAAGGGAATGAACTCCATCTACGGGCAGTTGAGAATCCTTGGATACTGTCATACATGGTGAATTAGGGCAAACATGAGCCATGTGGAATTCATATTTATGCCTAAACAGATGAAAACATAAAGAAACAACAGAAATTGAGAATAGAGTGCAGTTATACAAGTTCTAAACTAATCTTTCCTTCTGCTGTTTAGATGTAAGGTTTATGAATGGAAAATAGAGGTAAGAAGCACTTATTGAGTCATGTAACAGCACAATAATTCCACATTCACTCTTCAGCCATTAAACACAGTAAACAATACATTCTCCAAGTTCATAAGCAGTCTTTGATTAAATAAACTATCAGATATACAGTGCGAGTCTCTGCTTAAGCGAAACATCCAACCAACAAAAACCAACCCTCATTACATTGTTCAGGGCGGTCTTTATATGGTAAGTATCCAAAACATTTATTACAACCGACCTAAGCAGGTCTGCGGGAAAAAACTTTTTAAACCTAAACTTGTGCTGAAATTAAATGCAAAATAAATATCTCTTAAGTTGCACCAAAGGCAGCTGGATCAAAAATGAGCTAATATGGTGTCCTTGATGACCTGGTGCAGTGCTTCTGCAATAACTATGCTTTGAGCTTTGGTCCACAGATCTCATGTGACTTTGATGTGCAATAACTGTGATTTGAATGCCTTTAAATGGTCTTTACTATTTCTTTTGACTTTGTTGGATGGCTCTTTAATGTTTTCCTACTTCGGGCCGCTGAAAGATTTTTACTGATACACTTTGCCGCTTCAATGATACTCTTTGCCACTTCACTGATACTCTTTGCCGCTTCCTGATACATTTTGAGATTAAATTCGACTTCTTTCTGCTTTTGATACTATTTAATGCCTGAATGGGGACTCTCTCTTTCTTCTGATATGCTAAGAACTGTAAAATCGGACCTTTTCTGCCCTTTTTGGTGCAAAAATGACTGAGGAATCAAAAGATTCCCTAAATATTCGCCACTTTGGCCCATTTCCTGTAGCGATGCGTGATTAGCGCTAAGCCTCAATTTTGCACTTGCGCGTTTTTTTCAGCTGCTGACATCAGCATGATGTTAACGGTACGGCGGATGACGTCAGCAGTGGGACCCTCTTGTATGTTGATGATGTCAGCATGATGACGTCAGCAGGGTGACGTGGCAGTGCAGTTGCAGGGCGTAGGCAGGAGAGGGGTGGGATGGCGTTGATGTGGCAGGGTGACGTGGTGATTACGCCATGCAAGGGGAGAGCAGTTTTTGGTTTGCGTCGGACCGCCTTTGGTACGGGAGTGGCATGCATCAGGGGCGGCCCGATGCAATAAGAAGTCGACAGCTGCCCTAGTGTACAACGGTGAAACCGTCGTCCATCGGGTTCTAACGCTCAGCTATGAAGGGACTCCCGATATGGATGAGGGTCGTCAGATCTGTGGGGCGTGATCTGACGGTGGACGGTAGGAAAAGACGCACAAGAAGTAATAGAAATGCGTGCGCGATAACCTTTAGTTATTCGCGGCCTCGGGTGGGTTTTGGACTTTAGAAATGTTTTGGCGCGGGACTATGGTTATTTATCAATCAGACATTAATAAAAACCCAAATACAATGTGCGCGGGGTGTGGCATGGTTTGGTGCGCGAGGGAGGAGTTTAGCATGGTTCTTGATTTAACGAGAAGTTAAATAAATCCCGAAGGTAACGACGCAGAGGGCTAATACTAGATCCCAAATGAACCTAATATTTCCTGACTGCTATTTGTTTGGCTATAGTTGCCATGGGGGGGGTGGAATATTTAATATTTTTGGGTTTTTAACATAGTTTTTTGTAGAATGGAGGGAGGGGAAATGATTTAGGGAGCTAATAAATAGGGTTAGATGTTAATATGAACTAGTGAGGTGAAGTGAAGGGGAGGGGCTAAATTTGTGAACTGAAACTTAGACACAAAAAGTTAATGGATTGTGGGGAAATGACTTTTACACAAGAAATGTGAATTCTTTTCACTAAGTCACCTCAGATGTCAACTTGGCTTTAAACAAGAATGGAGTGAAGATGGATTTCTTAGGCAGATCCCAAGGTTCTTGGGGGAATGTTAGTGAATGTTTTGGGAAATAAGAAGAACGGGGAGTTAGACATGCCTCGCTTGAAGTCCTTCAAATGGAAATTGCCTGATAATTGTGATTTGAAATAGATATGACACTTGAAAATATAGAATTGATCACAAATCAACATTCTGCAACCTCAAAACTACCTACCCAGACTACTTACCTAGCATTTTTTCTTCTTTTTGGTTTGGGTGCACTTAGACTTGCAGACCCAGCTTTTCAACCTTTTCTTTTTCTGTTTTCCTATCTGCATCTGCACTTATTTCATCCAGGGGCTCAGATTAAGCTGTTGAGCACCCTTGCTTCTCTACCTATCTAGGAATCTGCCAAGATTAAGCTGTTTGGACAGATGGTGATTCTCTATATTCTAAAACAGGAAATTGAAACATAGGGAGACCAAGATTAAACTGTTTGGACCTCCCTTTAACTGAAAATTCTTCAAAAATGGAATAGTACATCAAAATTGGAACACAACAGTGGCACTTGAACTGGCCCATTCTCATGGCATCCTTCTTTGGCCTCTGTAGCAAATATGGAACATTGCAGAATGCAAAGAATGACATATTTGGCATGTAAAAATGTCAATCATGAAAGATGAGTAACCTGTTGCAGCAGGAGGCTAACAATCTCCACGGTACAGAAACCTAGTTCTAGCACCCTCCCATACTACTTCGGGTGAGACCTTAGTCCATGCATCACGAACTGTTGTCGAAAGGGCCAATATTACCAGGATTTTTTTGGCTAAATCACCTCTGAACCTGGGTCAGCCCCCAACAAGGCAACATTTAACTAGAGATTCCTCTTTGCCCGATCTCTTTTAATTTCCATGCCAAAAATATAGTTTGCAGCACCAAGATATTTCATTTAGAGTTTGGAGGAAAATTGGGTCTTCAAGTTTTGGATAATTTCTTTGTCATTTCCGACCAACAACATATCATCCACATACAAGACCAGATAAATACAATAGCCACCAATTAATTTAAATACACACAGTGATATGCTTTTCTTCTGGTGAAGCCAAGTCCTCGTATAAATGTATCAAATTTCTAATACCACATCCTTGGTGACTGTTTTAACCGATACAAAGACTTCTTTAACTTGCGTACCGGTTCTTTCTTACCCTTTACTGTAAAGCCTTCAGGTTGCTTTATGTAGATCTCTTCTTCCAGATCCCTGTGAAGAAATGATGTCTTCACATCCATTTGTTTTACCTCAAAATCAAAAGCAATAGCAACATGTAAAAGTAATCTAATAGAAGCTACCTTGGCAAAAGGAGAAAAAATATCACCAAAATCAATTCCTGGCACCTCAGAATAACCTTTTTGCTACCAACCGAGCTTTGTATTTCTCTGCCTTTCCTTCTGCATTTGTCTTCTTCTTGAACATCCATTTACTGCCAATGGGTCTTCTTCCAGTTGGCAACCCCACCAAATCCCAAGCCTCATTTTTGTGAAAAGATGCCATTTCATCAACCATGACCTCTTTCTAGAGTTCTCCATCCTCTAAATCTATTGCTTCCTTCATAGTTATGGGATCATCATCAGTAATAGATAAAGAAAAATTTGAAGAAAAAGAAAATGGACTATACCTTTCTATCTTCCTTCTTTCTCGAACTGATCTTCTCACAACTGGAGTTTGTGTCTCTTCATCTTCTGTTTCCTCGTCTGTTGTAGAGTCTGACTCTTCCTCCTTAAGCTCAAACTCTATCTTCTCAGGTTCCTTTGGTTAGACTTCATGTTTAGTAACATCTTTCACCTATTTGAACACCACATCTCTATTGTACAAAACCTTCCTTGTTACTGGGTTCCAAAGTTTATAACCCTTTAAACCATCCTTATACCCAATAAAGATGCACTTTTCATATTTACTATCCAACTTTATTCTTTTCTCCTTTGGAACATGTACATATGCATCACATCCAAATACCCTTAGATGTGGAAGAGAAGGTTTCTTACTAGTCCATACCTCTTGTGGAGTCTTATCCTCCAACACTGATGAAGGTGATCTGCTGACCAAGTAACATGCAGTCTCCACCACCTCTACCAAGAATTCCTATCCTAACCTGACACCACTAAGCATGCTTCTTGCTTTTTCCATCAACGTCTTGTTCATTCTTTCTGCAACTCCATTTTACTCAGGTGTGTATGGAGTAGTCTTCTGCCATGCTATACCACACTTCTTGCAGAATTATTCAAATTCCTTCTTGCAAAACTCTCCACCATTATCTATCTTCTTGTCTGTCTGGTTTTTCACGAGATCCTTAAATTCTTTAAACCTTTCAAAGAATTCATATTTCTTCTTTAGGAAATATATCCATGTATTCCTTGAGAAGTCATCCATAAATGATACATAATACATAGAATTACCTAGTGATGTAACCTTCACAAGTCCAAACACATCACAATGCACAAAATCTAATATCTATTTTGCCTTCTTACCACTAGAGGGGAAACTCACCTGATTCTGCTTCCCATATAAACAATTTTCACAGAAATCAAAATCAAGAGAACTATTATTCATACCTTCTACCATACCTTTACCATGAAGTATTCAAACGCCATTCTCTCCAATATGTCCAAGCCATTGATGCCACAACATGGTCTTTTCTCCAGAGACCATTAGATTTTTTGCTCCACTTTCAGGAACCATAGAACTGTTGCACCCATCAACAACAATTCTACCTTGCAGCTTGTACAAAGTTCCAATCCGAACTCCACACATCAATACCATTGCTCCCCAAACCATCTTGTAGGTATCTTTCTTGAACACTATTTTTACACCTGCATCATCCAACTTGCTTACATATATTAGATTTCTGGCTAATGCAGTAATATGCAGAACACCTAGAAGTGTTCTAATCCTTCAACCTTGCAACTTCAACTTAACTTTTCTGCGACCAATGATTCTAGCCTTCCTCTCATCCCCCAAGAAGCCATCACCACCATCATATTTATCATACTTGCAAAACCACTCTCTTTGGGGAGTGAAGTGAAAGGATACACTTGATTCAATCAACCATGCCTCATGATATACATGTGTACTTGAAGAAGCCAAGTACACATATCCACCTTCATCTGAGCTGGTTTTTGCCTTTGCAAAAGGAGCATCATCAATTCCCTTTCCTTTGTCAGGAGCTTTAGATTTATAGTCCCTTTTTTAGTGCCCTTCCTTTTCGCATTTCCAGCACACCTTTACAGGTTTTCCTAGATATTTTGATCTCCCTCTAGATTTAGATCTCCCACTTGATGACTTATTTTTGTTTATGTTCTGGGATGTTCCTAGTATAGACAAGGCATCACCATTATGGCTCTCCATATTTTTCTGTCTCACCTCCTCCGTCAGTAAGGATGAGACTATTTCGTCAAACTATAAGGCAGTTTCATTGCTACCTATTGCAATAACCAGACTATCCCACGAATCTGGTAGAGAACACAACAAACTAATGCAATTATCTTCATTTGAAATTTTAATATCAACAGATAATAACTGACTTACCACAGTATTAAATGCATTTAGATGCTCTGTTACCGAGTCTCCATCTTTCATCCTCATATTATACAGTTTTTTCCATAGGAACAATTTATTCACTAGAGACTTAGATTGGTACAAAGTCCCTAACTCGTCCCATAAAGCCTTCACCATAGCTTCACCTGATACATTCAGCAATACTGAATCTGAGACACACAATTGTATTGTGCGCTTTGCCTTCTGATCCAACTTCTTCCATTCTCCATCGAACACTCCCGTTGGTTAATTACCCAGATCTACCGCGATCCACTAATATTTATCCACCAATAGATCATCCATCTTGAGTTTCCAGAACTCAAAACTCTGACCATTAAATTTCTGGATCTCTATATTTCCACTGCTTGCCATCTCCTTTCACCACCAGAATCGATCCCGTAGATATCCCACTGAACAGGGTCTAGCAAAGGTCCAAGTGAAACCCCTTAGCAACAAAGGCATCCCCTTGAAGCCAAAACAACTTTGATACCAAATGTAGGTTTTAACCCTGTATAGAAATTACCTACATACAAATTCTAAGAACATAAAATAAACAATGCAAGAGCATAAAACATAAAACACATATACACATAGATTTTCCCCTTGATCCCAAAACCAAGACTACCAACTTGATTTTTTATTATGTTCCTTTCAATGTTACAATACATATATATACATGTCGAAGCATCCAATAGCATGGACCGAAAATCATCGTGCCCAAAACCATGTGCGAAAATCATGCACAAAACCATAAGTAGGTCCGCCCCGCTAATATAGGGTCCAAAAAAAACTTCCCTGGGGCAGTCTGACCTAGACCTGGTAGAGGGGGCTAACCGTCCCCCTCAAACCCCTTGTGACCCCCCCGGTACGCAATCGACACAATGAAGGGAGGCTCCGCCCCCCCTAACCCCTCGATTCACTAGGTGGGCTAGTCATGGAAAGAATATAACACAACCCAACATTTGTGAGGGCTAGTAAAATATCGTCACTAGAAGTGTCACCAAAGTGAGAATTAGTGATGGGCCTTTAACAACCCTCACCAAAAGTGTCACTGAAAATAGATTTGGTGACAAACGTTGAAGGACCGTCACTTTATGCATTTACAATGATGTTGATTTAAAGACCATCACCATATGCAACATTGGTGATGAACCTTAATGTTCCATCACAGGTATGACCCTCGCCAGTGACCTTTCCTATTGTAGTGTGACATACATCAAGGGGAA
This sequence comes from Pinus taeda, assembly GCA_000404065.3. Taxonomy (NCBI): domain Eukaryota; kingdom Viridiplantae; phylum Streptophyta; class Pinopsida; order Pinales; family Pinaceae; genus Pinus; species Pinus taeda. The sequence goes on from APFE031520870.1 coordinate 14,170, forward strand.
CCACATCCATATCTACTTCATCAACAAAATCAACACTGATAACAAATCTAATTTTGCACTGTTTTGTTAGCTTCAACTCTGCATTCTTATGTACCCATCCCAGTGGGTATGGGTTTGGATGATAGCAAACTTCTAGCCCCAACTTCTTAACAAAATTTCTTGCAATGAGATTTGCCTATGATCCTGAGTCAAAGAGAGCATCAATCTTTGTCTTCTTGACCTTTATCTTTACATGGAAGAGTTTGGTCATTTCTTTCTCTTCTTGTTGTTGAAGGCTACTCAGATTCACCTCCTTTTGCACTGATGTGCAGATGATATTCTCATCCATGTCTGAGCTACTTTCTACTTGTTTTCTCGAATCAGTGACCATGATATTCTTCTTCTTATTATCTTTCTTCTCGTTCTTCGTGTTTAGCTCTGGATGCAACTTCTAGCACTTCTCCTCTGTATGGCCATCAATGTTGCAGTGGTTGCTGGGAGCTCTTTACTAGTGTGTTGTTGCCGTCATATTTTTCTATTTCCCCCTTTTTCCTTCTTCTTCCACTCCTTAGAAGTTTCATGTTGCTCCTTCTACATCGATCCACTTGATTGTGCTCTTTTTAGGCCTATGTTTTCCAGGTACTGTGCTTGTACATAAGCCTCGTCCACCATTTTGGGCTTAAACAACATCACTTTCTCATTCAAATGTTGGTGAAGACCCCCCAAATACTTCAGGAGTATACCTGGGTCCTTTGGAGAGATACCCAACGTTATAGCCATCTTTCAGAATTCTGTGGTGTGCTCCTACACGCTTTGGCTGCCTGAAGTAATGCCACCGAATTTACTGATCTTCCACATACCCAATGGGATAAAACTGTGAATTAATGAGGGTTTTGAAATCCTCCCACTTAGTCACTGGAGGTTCTCCCTCTAAATTTTGGGTTTCCTTGTGGCTCTCCCACCAAGTTAGTGCATGGCCTTCCAATTTCAGCGGCGCGAATGAGATCTTCTACCCTTCCTTGATTTGGTGGACACTGAAATAAACTTCTAGTTGTTGCAACGAATGGTTGAGCTTCAACGTGTTGATCCCCCTTCTGATTTGTCCTCGGCATTCAAACCCCATTCTTCTCCAAATATCCCCAACTTATTGCCTAGGGTCACCATGATGAGGTTGACATTGCATTGTCTATCTACGACTTATTCTACAAGCCATGAAAACCTCACCTCTGCAGGATCACGAGGCTCATTTACAGATTTGTTGACCATGATTAGGGTTTTATGATTTTCAGCCTCATCAATATAGATCCATACAATATTCAAAAAATACCAAAAGAAGCCTACTTTGATACCAAATGATCTGTAAACTACTGTGCATATTCCACTAGATAGTTCATCACAATAGATCTGATAATATTATATTAAAAATCTGAGATTCTACACTATTTCAGTTTTATTTAATATCTAGATCTATAGATCTTGTTGTAATGAGTGCATGCATGTAAAAGTAAATTATGAAAAAAATAAGAGAATGACAAAATAAGATCACACACATACAAGACCTAGGATATTCTCTCTGAGAAGCCCTTTCGGGAGAAAACCCAACTGGAAGGTGAGGACGCTTCACTCTCCTTCTCTGTCTAGAAATATGGCTGCAGGTACAGAGAAGTAATGTCTATGGCCTGTAGGCTGTTATAGTGCACAAATCCTCTCTGTGTGCTCTGCCTCCTACCTCTCCTAGCTATCTTTTCTATTCTATGGAACAAATTCTCTCGAAAGAATGGAATGTATTCTCCTCCTAGTGGCCCAATTATAACATGGCACGATAGCCTACTAGTGGTTAATTTTGACTGCATCAACTCTTAACTAGAGTTACAAAATAGACTCTTCTAGAGTCTTCTACATCAAAAACATGTGGCTATCCCCTTTTCCATGAATAATGGGGGATGGCACAACATCCTTCCAAACTATAGGTGTGAAAACAGGAAGGTCAACCTCTTAGTGGCATGACTTTTGCATACAAACCTTGATTGATGTGATTCTTGCACCATTGGAAATATTTCTATGTGTATATTAGCATGGAAATGTGTTTCACTTAAACGACAAAATTTTAGCCCCCAAAAAACGTCTTTTTATGCCTCAACACGCTCCTAGAAGGTTTCAAACTCTGTTTCGCCAATGTGGGTCCCACTAGTAAAAGTGGTCCTGTGAGGTGATTCCTCCACCTTTCCCACTCCAATTGCATTGGGATGGATGAAAAAAAATATAATGATCCATTTTGGATCATTTTCTCACCTGGGGCCTCAAATTCATTAGTTGTGTGGTTATCGTTTCCTCTCTTTCATGTCTTTTTAGAACTAAAAATACTAATGCAGGTGAATGTAAGGTTATTGTATGGTTGACCCACACCAAAAGTACTTACCAAAAGGAGGTTGTTATAAATGTTATACTAGGAAGCAATAAATTTGAAGAATAAATGCAAAAAAATAATGTTGCTATAAATATTATTATGGGAGAATGCAATGGGTTCTTTGCAATTTTATATTTAGAATGAACAGAATATAAAAACAAGTCATAGAGTAAGGAAAATTCAGATGATGAAATTAATTCTATTGCAAATTTGGTTTGAGAGCTGATGTTTTTGAAGCTGTCTTTTTATTTTGTCAACAAACATTACCTTCATCAAGACATGTTGGTAATCCAATAGCAACACATAGGTCATAATCAAAATCAATTTCATCTTGCTCAAATTTTCTATTTTGGGAATCCCTATGCATTATAGTGGAATTTATCTCCTTTTCCAAAGGGCTCCAAAGTGAAGATAACTATGTTCACTGATGTATTCCTATACATTATAGTTCCACATACTTATGAAACAAAAAATGGTTGGAAAACAAGGTATGAAATTATTGATACATGTAATAGGAACTACATAATCTACAACTTTATCCCGGAGGAAATATTTGTTCCACATGCTCCCAAATTCCAACAGGCATCAAGTTTTCAAAATTTCCATGTTTTGTTTGAAAACAAATTGTTATCCTTTTCAACTTATCTAGTACTCCAAGCTTCATTTTCTAAACTTTGAAACAATAATGGGAACACTTAATCCACTTGTTGCCCATCCAAAACCATAACATGACAAGAATACTTAGGGATTCCTTAAATTATAAGAGAGAAGGAAACTAATTCAGTTCGTTTAGGCTTTTGAGCACCCGATGAAATGAGTGTTTCTTAACTATTCTTTTTCCTCCCCATCCAAACAACTTCTGATTATATTCTCTAGGATGTTGTTCAGAGAAGACGGTAGAATATCATAGTGATGTCTCCTTGAAGATTTCTTAGTTTAGTTATGATTTCGGTGATGGAAATTAGATATATTGCATATTCTATAATGCACTTTTACCCACATGAAAAAGTCTACTTTAAGAATACTTTAGCCTCTTGATTCCTTATGCCTTCCATTTCCATATCCTTGTTTCCTGCAGTGTTACCTCTCCATCACTCTACATTCATATACACTTCTATTTGCATGTCTTCGCACCCTTTTGGTACAAATTCTAGTTATAATAAGTAACAATGTGATATCAAAAGAGAAATTACTAGATATCAAAAGTAATATAGTATGTTTAAACTTAGAAGGAGCCTCTAAGAATTTTCTTCTGATATTACCTTCTCCTCATTGATGATAGTACTTTTTTAAAATTAAACTTTTCACCATGATACTCTTAAGCATTCTCAACACTTTCTTTTCAAGTTCAACATTGAGGTGGGTGATTATATATATATATATATAATTTTATGATGGAATTAAATATGGGATAGTAAATTTGTTTCATTGTAACCATGTTGAATGAAGATAAGCCCTTGGACTATAGATTATTATCTTTATTAAGTCTAGAAATTCTCCCACCATTCAAAATTTTTCAAAAGAATAATAAACATTGACTAATATGTTATTTTCATATTCCAACTGTGTGACTAGTGAATTCCCCATTGAAGGCTTGGATATTTGGATGCCTTTGTGCATCCATGATGAGTCCAAATGCCTCAGATGTTGGTGAATCCCATATGAGTCCATGCTTCCTTGATTTCTAAATGAACCCAATATCTATTAGTTTTTACTAAATGTCGATTGGATGTACCTTGAATGAGTCTAAAAAGTTTAGATACCTTGACACCCATTTTTTGTACAAAATTTCCACCGCTTCAAAGAAAAATTGCTCATCATTTGCTAGGAGTTTGAATAAGTTCCATATATCATTGGGAGTATCTCTAAGAGGGATATCCAACCAACAAAAATTTAATTTCTTTAAAATAAGTTACATGTAGAAAAGATTACTTCAAAGATAGGGTACTCAACAACCAACAAAATCATCATAAACTCCCCCTAAACTTGACATCGCTTGACATCAATGCCTAAAATTGACATCAATGGCGACAACTACCAACTTGCTCAATGGATTTTCATTACAGACGATCATGGCATATCATTGCACTGTTTTACCCTAATAATAACCTTCCTTTCCATGCTTTCCACCTTAGTAGCCTTCCATTGTTCCTTCCAAGTGTATTCATCATATATATATTTACCAACTACATACAATTATTCTGAAACTTTCATTAATAAATACTTTTAACTTTCAACATATATAATTCTATATTCTAATATGTTCTAACAAGGAACTCACGTTTCTTATCATGAGGTTCACCATTTATCAACCTATTTGCTTTGACTATAGTAAGTGTTAGTCTTCCTTATGGTCTTACGTGTGTACCATATCCAAGATCAATTGATGTACAATTATGTCTAGCTATGTACATACAATAATTAGTATTGAAACATAAAAAAAGATCTTACTACAATACTATATGGAACACTTCCTATGATTTGTACCAGCGTCCTTTCTCATGCATATCAACATCATTTTTCATATTCTTATATTTCCCACTACTTTAGCAATGGTATTTGTCTTCATATCCTAGTTACTTCCCAAATTACAACATTCCATCTAGTACCTACAAAGAAAAATAAACAAAGGGTATGTGTTAACTTCATTTTCATGTATAATCATTAGATTTTCCATAGAATATATTAATCGTTCTTTTCAACAAATGAAATTTCAAAATCAGTATTCTCTGTATCGTTATCATTCACTCCATCAACCTTCCATGGGTAACAAGTTCAATTGAATGCTTGCTTTGGACACACCATTTTGGTTCAGGAAACCCCATTAGGAAATATTATTGAATAAGGATTTCCTATGATAGGGGTCTAATGTCACTACAATGGCATTGTTCCTAAGCTATATGATTCAAAATTTTAATCTACCACTTTTGGATAATTCGTCATTTCATCTATATCACAAATGATAATTCTCATGAGATATATATTTTAAAAATTTCCATTGGAAATTTTGTTGTCCAAATTTTCTTCATAAAGAATCCTAGTCTCATAAACATGAGACTCTCATCGTAACATTATTTTATGAGACTCTCATCATAACATTATGTTGCTTGTAGGTGGTAATATTTTCAACCCTCATAAAGGGCTTACACAACTTGACATGCCCAAGGTACTCTACCTTCAATATGAATTTCTCAATCAACCGTATAATGTTAGTTTCTCATATATAAATTAATTTCAATATAACATTACAATAACCACTAAATTAGTCTTCTAGAAATTTCACATACTCAATCATTCAATCATGTTTAGTTGCATACTATACAAATTTAAGGTAAACATAATTTCACTACATAATCATTCAATATCATATTAAGCATTCTATAATTTCATATGGAAATATCATGATTATATCTAATGTAATCAATTAACAATCATTCATTTTATGACACTTGGTCACATTAACACTTTTCCTACACAAGCATGCATTCACTCAATATGTCAAACACACATATACTAATTTTTTTTAGATATCGTGATCATATCAAATTTAATCCTACAAATATCATATGACATTGATAATTCTATGATAAACATGCATTACCAAACATAGATTTTCTTAAACCCGTGAGTGTATCTCTCACTTATCTAATTTTTGTCCACCATGATAACCCATTTTTCTAATATTTTTACCAAAGCTTGTGTGCTTGTAGCCTTTTTCATTAATCATAACCTTATTGGAACTTTATGCAATATAAAACATAAAAAATATACAAACTCACCTTGAAACAATTATTACCTAATTCCTTCAACTTAGGAACTCTTGCATCTTGGCTAATTTCCTTACATGGGTATCATCACTATGCACAGTCAGATGATGATTTCTCAAGGAGTCCACCTAGATCCTTCTTTATCGTTTCTTGACATGCATTCTCTTGCACTCATCGAGGTTCTCTTACTGATTGAAGGTGTTTATGTTGCCTCAAATTTCATTTCCAAGAAGTGATCATTTTAATATCAAATTCCTAATAACAAAGTGCATCTTTTTCCTATTTCGTGATCTCATTTGCATGTCAATTGTTAGTCGAATAAATTAAAAAAATATACCGTAGTATTTTTAATTCATTATCGAAATCATTTTAATCATTCATTGATTTTCAATATCTGGTAAGTATTAATAATATTCCAAGCTTTCTGAGGATTATATAATTTCTAAATATCAACTCGTTTATCCCTAACAAAAAATCAATAGGGGAGAGAATAATTTTTTTTCCCTTTCTAATCATTTGCACATCCCAGAAGTCAAAGAAACTTTTCTCCATTTTCATTAATTAGTTACCATCAACTAAAATTTCCATTTCCTCATAGAACTAACTCATCCTTCCATACTAAAAAGCACTTCACAATACCAAATTGGTATCCAACGTATTAGATTTAAACTACTAGATCAAATCTAATCCAATAGTGTCAAAATACATAGTTTTTTCCCCACCATCTTATAACCATACTTCCTCAATTAGATATTTCTAGTAGTTTGCTCATATGTGACCGTATCGGAATGCAACATTCCCTAGTAGTAGTGTCGAAAACCCTCTCAAATGATCTTAGTTTCAGGAGTTAGTACAAATTATATCCTTTCATCTTATTACCTATAAATTTCGTGTGTATAATCATAAAAAGGCACACACATTATACATTCAATAACAGTTTCAGAAAAAACCATTCAATCATGCACACTAATATGCTTGTGCACTATTTCCACATTTTTCACCATTCATTTACAACTACCAAATGTAATAACCTTCTTTATGAAATCTTATAGTGATTGAAATGACATGTCTCATGGGAATAGGCATAACATGTTTCTTATTTTGTATGGTAGTAAATGCGAGTAAGTCATTTATATTGCAACTGTTGGGTAGTGGATCCCCCACATAATAGTTTTGGGGCTTAAAGCCCATAATTTTGGGTATTGGTATTGTAAAGGCTCCGCGAAGTGCGTAGAGTGCGAATTGTAATGGGTTAAGTCTAAGGGTAGTCCACCCTAAAATATTGTAAATTAATCTAGAATGAGTTGGCCTACCCATGGTCCGCAGACCATGGGAATGTATAAATAAGAGCGAGGCTCTAAGTGTAAAAGGTAGCTTTTGGTGGAGATTATAAATGTATGGGTTTCTTAAAGTAATATTCGATTTAAGTCTGTAAGTCTGAGTTGCAGGTCGTAGTAGTAGAAGAGGCTCTGCAGTTGTGTGCACAGAGGCCTAGTAGAGTCCGGAGCTGTGTGCGCGGACCCCTGCAGCTGTGTGCGTAGGGTAGGAAGTGGATTGTAACTGGAAAAGGAATTAATAAAGATAAGTTGGTTTTGTAATATTGCGTATCTGTTTCTATATTCTGGCCTATGCATCTATTTATGGTTTATGATTGCGCGCGTGTTTGTTCATGTTAAATGATAATTGAAAGGATTGGACCTACTTAACTTAATTCAAGATTTATAATAATTCTAAGCCAAGAAAGGGTAAAAGACATTTGCTCCCATCATCCTAGCCATGCGAAGGTAGTTGCACTGAACAAATGATTGCATGGAAGTAGCACAACATGAGGGATTGGTTTGCGAACTTTCCAAACCTCATCAAGACATCCCTAGGGTGCGAAAACCTTGTTCCAACACCATCCCATACTAACTTGGGTGAGATTTCAGTCCGCACTTCATGGACTGTTGCCGAAAGGGCCCGTAGTTTCGGGATTTGTTTGCCTAAAACACTCTGAACCTGGGTCAGGCCCCAATAAACCAACAAATGGTTTCATTGTTGGGACCCGGATCTACCTAAGGGATGTCTAATGTCGGAACAATGGAACCCTATGAAGAAGAAAATTGAGGATTGGTTGGATCATAAGCTTCACGAGTTCGTGATACAGGAAAACAAAACCCCGCAAATATCTGAGAATAGGTGGCTAGATCGCTACGTATATATGGAAATCCACGAGATCTTCTTTGCATCTTTCTCTTCAGAATTGTATGATTGGATTGTGAGGTTAGCCGACACCCAGGGAAGGTGCAAGATTGATCAACTGATAGTGTGGACTCCAGAGTTGGTGCGTAGGCTAGAGGCTTCAGAAGATAAGGTCGCACGGGCGGTAGACCATTGGCTCGATCGGATAATAGGAGGGTTTATCACCGAATTTTTGATAGACACGACTATAAGCTACAATGAACCAAAAAGACATTTCCTCAAGGGACCATGAGGTAAGTACATCGAATCCTTGAATACCTAGATTAATATGTTGTTATGTGAAAAACAGGTGATGCAAATACATTAATGAGTGGAATGACGTGGAGCGGAAAGGTCTACAAAGGTATCGAAGGGTTAGGAAACAATCCTTTAATTTCACCTCTGTGAGTGAACGAGGAAGAGTGCGTGTGGGTTTCTTCCGAGGAGCATGGTCAGTTTGATAAGGCAATGCATTCCACAATTACCATCCCCACGTATGCCGCCACCCATGTCACCTCATTCACCCCGTCTTCACCCACACCACCTCAACCAAACAAGTAGTTCAACATGGCGAGCGCGATCAAGCTGCGTGTATTTAGAGGAGTAGGGAAGAAAGATCCAAATCAGTTTTGGTTTGTAGTAAGAACAGTAAGGGAATCACATAGGGTTACAGATTATAACATTAAGAAGGCCACATTGGTGAGCGCACTACAAGACTGCGTGCTGACTTGGTATATCAAGCACTCGAATGATCACCCAAATGCAGGAATAGTGGAGATCTAGATCGCATTGAATAGAGAGTTTAGTCGACCAAAATCCAAAACGCAGTCGATCATTGGATTTAAGGAGATTGTGATTCTTCTAGGTGAAACCCCCTGGGATCTAGATCAGAGGCTGAAAAGTACAATCCGTGAGGCTAATATGACACTGATGGATGTGTAGAACCACACATGGTTTGTGGCATCTTTAACACCACACCTGAGGATGACACTATCACCACAGAAGCTTTCAACCTAGGTAGAAGCATTGAAAATGGTGATGAGGTTGAATGAGACGCTGATACAGGATCCAGCGTTCGAATTCAAACAAATCCATGCGTAGCTGAAGAAATTATGTTTGGAGATGTAGAGTTTGAAGCAGGATAGGGCACCCCAGCCGAAAGCGCATGAAGAAGTGTGGTGCATAAAATGTAAAGGCTAGGGTCATGATAAGGATCACTCTCTAGTATTTCAAACTATTTGGTGGGAGGAGGACTGATGCCATTAAGGCCAGAGGCACAGGCGGGGCCAAGTGCGGCACCTGCGCTCTGGTGCGCGATCTGTCAGGTGGGAGGAAAGCACACTATGGACAACTGTCACCTGTTGCAGAAGTATACACAGACTCTGTAGCAACTATTTTGTAACTTCTGTAGATCAGTAAGTCATAAGAAGCGAAACTGTCAGAGCTATGAATTATTGATTGATCAAACACCTACCTATAGGATGCAATCGAGGTGTGAGGTCAGGATCTAGCCATAACCATAGCGCATGGTGGATTCCAAGGGTGTGGAAAAGGACGAGGAGGAATGGGACTTGGACGAGGGTGCAGATAGTTAATCTGGTACAATTATGGAGGCCTTGGGCACTACACATGTGACTGTACGAATCTAACCAAAACATGTTGTCTGTATTGCTATCAATTTGACCTTGAAGCTATAGATTGCCCAACATTGATCGCATAGATGTGCAAGAAAGGGTTACTACAGCCTCCTCCAACACAGAATATCCAAATGATGAGGTCAAAACTACGTGAAGGAGACCCTAATGTGAACATGGTACCCAGAAGCGGTGCGACCACAGCGGACGACAAGGGAAATCAACCTAAGGGCGATACATGGATTCGCAAGGCTCCTATGAAGGAACCTAAGTTTGACGCGGAGTGCGCAAAGGACACATTTATGGAAGCTAAGAAGAGATTCATGGAGGCCTCTACTTCAGGTAGAAAGGATCAACCAAAGATAGGAATGGATCCTTCCATGCTTACTACATTTTTAGAGACATGCATGAAGCTGCTATGTGACAATAAGGCAGTTAAGGGACTACAAGAGCTTATCACTAGGTGCGCAGGATCGGGTGAACCGCACATAGTCCAGAAATTGGGATGGCATGCACTGCACGCCGGGAGGGAAATGAGATTGATGGCGCAGATTGGCAGGTATGAAATGGATCAGATGATCTTAGACTTGGGTTCAGACATGAATGTGTTACCAAAACAAACATGGGAATGCATGGGCAAGCCCATGTTACAGGGTACCCTATTCAATTACAAATGGAGAACCAGCAAAACATCTTACCCATGGGGAGATTGCAAGGGGTAACAGTGGATATCGGAGGTGCGAGCACGTAGATGGACTTTGAGGTAATAAAGATTGTAGATGGCAGTAACCCTTATCTCGCGTTGTTAGGAATAGACTGGGCCACGGATATGAATGGAGTCATCAACCTAAAGAAACAAAAGATGATATTCAAGAAAAAGTCCTTACGCATAGTAGTTCCACTAGATCCAGCTGAAGGAGAGCGCTACACTGAACCCGTGCGTGACAATGGAGATGACGAGGAGCTAGATTGTATATACAGATAGCCACGTGAAACTAGGATTGGTTAAATCTGACTGTAGGTAGAAGGGTCTTGTGGGAGCACACAGGTTCCTGCCCTTCGGATTCAGATGAAGAAGATGAACACTGGCACAATCGGTTGAGTGAAGTGACGATGCTAAATTGTAATATGATGACCAAATCACTATGGTGCGTAACCACCCAGGCTCGAGATCTACCCACATATGATGGATTGACAACGGTGGATGAATTCTTGAACAAGTTTGAGAGTGCAGTACCATAGCACCAGAGGTTCGATGCAAATAAGTGGGTGTTGCGTGCGACACTTGCGCGTTGGTTGGGAACACATGAAGGAAACTTTGAAACCTGGTGCACCAACAGGAGGATGATGCACCTAAGGTTTGGGAAGCCAGAACTATGAATAACCAAGAAATATGATGAACGCGATGACCCATGCACACACGTCACAAAATGGACCAAAGCCTATTGAGAAGAACCCCAGCCTAAATGGGTACACTTATTTTATCATACCCTGGATGTCATCCCGAGAAACTGGTATATTGAGACAGAACTCCGACATGGTATGAGCGAATGGGATATCTTGCGCGAAGGATTTTTGTTAACATTCTCATTTGAAGACCTATGGGCGGATACTATTGACGATGTGCTGCAAGCTGTGAAAGCTTCCATTTTCAAAATACCACAAGAACCACAGGAAATAGTTAAACTAATATGTTCACCTTAGTTAAGCCATGTCCTAGAATGTTACAACATGCAAGTGGAGGATGATGATGACGACCCTCAAAATATTAATATTCCAGAAATAGAGGGGAGTTGCGAAGTTCGAGGACTGTCAGTTGAGGACCCCGACATCACTGTGCCACTAAAAAAGAAACAGGTAAACATTGGTACCGATGCGGAGACGAAGTACGTGATGCTTGGGGGCTATTGGGATGATGCCACGGTGGATAAGGTTGTCGAGTTACTTTGCGAATATCAAGACTTATTCCCAACCAAAATCATGGAGTTAAAAAGGATCCCCGGTGACCTAGGGATGATGAAGATAACTCTAAAACCGGGCGCAAAGCCAGTTAAGCAGCATCCTTACCATTTGAATTCGAAGTATAAGGAAAAGGTCCACAAAGAATTGGACAAAATGCTTGCAGCGGGAATTATTGAACTAGTGGAAGAGTCCAATTGGGTGAGTCCTATGATAGTGCAGGAGAAAAATTAGAAGGGAAAAATTAGAATCTGCATGGATCTCAAATAACTTAATGATGCCTGTGTTCACGATCCATTCCCGACACCATTTACAAATGAATTCTTGGAGAATGTTGGCGGACAAGAAGCTTACTCATTCACGAATGGGTTCTCAGGGTACCATTAGATCAAGATAGCACCGGAAGATAGGAGCGAGGCAACCTTCGTGACCAAATGAGGTTGTTTTCAGTGCACTGTTATGCCCTTTGGGTTGAAGAACATGCCAGCGATAGTTTAGCGTGTAGTGGTGGCCGTGTTCAAGGAATTCATCTACAAGTTTTTGGAAATGTATTTCGATGATTGGACTGTATTTGGGTTAGTCAAGAAAAATATAGTGAGCTTATGGTTGATGCTGGATACTTGCCAACAACACTAGATTGTGCTGAATCTTAAGAAGTGCACCTTCGTCATCCCTTTGGAAATTTGCTTAGCCATGTGGTCAGTAGACAAGGCCTAATGGTGGACCCTATGAAGATTGTTCTCATACTTATTCTGGAAGCACCACGAAGTGTCAAAGAACTTTGGACCACGTTGGGGCACACTGGCTACTATCGAAATTTTATTAAGAGCTATGCATAAATCATGGCACCAATGGAACAGTTGTTGAAAAGGGACGCTACATATTGTTGGAATGATGATTGCAAGAAAGGACTGGAGATTCTCAAGGAAAAAATGGCATTTGCTCCCATTTTGGTTTTCCCAAAATGGGACATCGAATTTCATGTACATGTTGATGCGTTGTGTATTGTGCTGGGTGCTGTACTCATGAAAGAAGGAGCAGAAGGAATTAATGACCTGATCGTGTTTGCAATTCGATGACTGTCCAAAGCTGAAAAGAACTACTCTACTACTGAGCGCGAGGGATTGGCAATGGTATACTCACTCCAGAAATACCGCCACTATCTACTTGGTGGGCACTTCAAGATGTATACCGACCATTTTGTGTTGAAATACATGGTGAACAAGCCTGTGTTGGGGGGGCGCATTTGTAGATGGCCGTTACTATTTCAAGAATATGACTTCAAGGTCATCGTAAATCCAGGACGCCTGAACGCAGGCCCAAATCACCTATCGCGAATTGAGAAAGGTAAGGAGCCAACAAATTTGGAGGAAGGACTAGCTGATGCACAACTCTATGCAGTATGTGTCACGAACGGCCACTTCAAGGATATAGTCCATTTCTCAACCATAGGGATCATGCCACAGGGATATTTATTTTAGTAGAAGAAAGAATTGGTGGTACGCATGGTACATTTTTCTATTATCACGGGGTACATCTACAAAAAGGGAAATGACGAAAAATTACAAAGATATGTAACTGAATTTGAACAAGGACAGATCCTCGCAGAAGCACATGGGGGGCCTGCAGGAGGACATTATGCGGGATGGGCGACAACACAGAAGATTCTTCGTGCCAGACTATGGTGGTCAACCTTACATCAAGACTCTAAAGTGTACTGTCGAGCCTGTGACATAAGTCAATGGACTGGGAAACCATTACGAAGGGATGAGATGCCACTCAATCCACAGGTGACGATGAAGCCATTTCAAAAATGGGCGATAGACTTCATGGGGCCCATCACACCTCAAGGGAAGACGGGGGTACACTATATCATCACTGCGACATAGTACTTGACTCGATGGTCAGAAGCACAGTTGGTTAAGGACTGCACGGCTTCTACAGCTGCGAAATTTTTATTCGACAAGGTGCTGACATTGTTTGCATACCCGAAAATTCTAATGAGTGATTTTGGAACACACTTCCTAAATGAAACTATCAGTGCACTCAGTGAGGAATTCCAGGTGTATCATCAGCAAAGTATGTCGTACCATCTGCAAGTGAATGGGATAGTAGAAGCATTCAACAAGATTTTGGAGAATGCATTGACCAAATTATGTAATGCGCAATGAAACGATTGGGATTTGCGCATACCTACCGTGCTATGGGAATACCGAACCACATGCAAGAAATCGATGGGTCAGACACCTTTTAGGTTAGTCTACGACACGAAAGCCATCATACCCATGGAATACATTGTATCCAGTTTGCGGATAGCAGCAATGACACGCATGGCATACCGTGAAGCCTTAGAAGAGAGGCTTGCGCAATTGGAAGAACTTGAGGAAGAACAGGTTTTGGTGGGATTCCATCAACAGGTACATAAACAGCTTGAGAAAGCTTGGCACGATCACCATATCAAGTTGCGCACATTCAAAGTAAACAATTTAGTATTACTGTATGACAAAAAGTTTGAAAAATTCCCTGGGAAACTCTGAATGCATTGTTTGGGACCATACATGGTCAAAGAGGTTACAGACGACGGTGTAGTCCAACTTGGCAAGCTTAATGTAGAGCCCTTCCCAGGAAGAGTAAATTGTAGTCACCTAAAGCCCTACACGAGTGGGCTAACTACCTGACTAACCGACCAGAGTATAGTCTCAGTGCTCCAAGCAGTTGAAAGAAGGCACCAGACTATAAACAAGTATGCAAGAAAGCTGCGGAGAAACAAGTTTCTGCGTAGGACGAGTCTATTGTAGGCATCATGGTCGTGCATAAGGGGTTGCATTGTAGCACAGACAGATTGGAAAGTGACCGTTGAGGTCACTGTTCATGACAAGATGTTCAATTTAAGACAACTAGGACCGGACGGTGGGCAATTAAGACAAAAAGTGAGAACTGGATTTGAAATGATCTACGGGCAATATCGCATTAATAAGCTAGAAAATGTGGGAATGGTCAAATTTGAAAATCAACAGACCTATAAATCATAGCTGGTCATCCACCAAATAAACCATGGCACCTTGAGACTTAAGTTATTGTGCTATCTGATAAATATGGACCCGTCCAACTCTGATGATTTGAGAATAAGACTAGTGGTTGCAACATTGCCAAAATAGACGCAAGACCTTCAGGATAGCGTAATGCCGATAGCTAAGGCTACTGTGCCAAGCCCAATGCCAGTGGTGGGTGATGTGCTTCAATTTCCCAGATAGATAGCAAGACCGGTTCGGATGTTGCCGCAAAACCTATGGTCTGGTAAGAGATCTATGAAAGATAAGGGTGAGATGGTGAAGCTGAAGATGAAAGACAAGATTCTGTTGAAAAGTGTGTCCCTGTTTCACATGCCCACGATGAAACTTGAATATTGGTACCTTGTAGACAACAACATCTCTCTTGCAAAAATGCAACACAAGCTTGAGCAGACATTGAGTGTACTCGACCAAAGACTTCAATGGAGCAGGAGCTTGAAGAAGTGCTACAGGAGGCAAGGATGGAGCATCAGAGAGTAGTACGTCACTCACAGGGATGGTGGACTGCGACACCTTGGCAACGTGTCTTGCCACACCGACGAGTGACTCGGGACGAGTCACGATGATTGTTGGGGGCCTGTTGGGTAGCGGATCCCCCACATAACAGTTTTGGGGCTTAAAGCCCACAATTTTGAGTATTGGTATTGTAAAGGCTCCGCAAAGTGCATAGAGTACGAATTGTAATGGGTCAAGTCTAAGGGTAGTCTACCCTAAAATATTGTAAATTAATCTAGAATGAGTCGGCCTACCCATGGTCTGTGGACCATGGGAATGTATAAATAAGAGCGAGGCTCTAAGTGTAAAAAGTAGTTTTTGGTGGAGATCGGAAGTGTATGGGTTTCTAAAAGTAATATTCAATCTAAGTCTATACGTCTGAGTCGCGGGTCGTAGTAGTAGAAGAGGCTCTGTAGCTGTGTGTGTAGAGGCTTGGTAGAGTCTGTAGCTGTGTGCATGGACCTCTGCAGTTGTGTGCACAGGGTAGGAAGTGGATTGTAACCGGAAACGAATTAACAAAGATAAGTTGGTTTTGGAATATTGCATATCTATTTCTATATTCTGGCCTATGCATCTGTTTATGGTTTATAATTGTGTGCGTGTTTGTTTATTTAAATGATAACTAAAAGGATTGGGCCTACTTAATTTAATTCAAGATCTATAATAATTCTAAGCATAGAAAGGGTAAAGGACATTCGCTCTCCTCATCTTAGCTGTGCGAAGGTAGTTGCACTGAATAGACAGCTGCACGGAAGTAGCGCAACACGAGGGATCGGTTCGCAAACCTTCTAGACCTCATCAAGACATCCCTAGGGTGCGAAAACCTGGTTCCAACACCCTCCCATAATACCTCGGGTGAGACCTCAGTCTGCGCTCCACAAACTATTGCTGAAAGGGCCAGTAGTTTCAGGATTTGTTTGGCTAAAACACTCTGAACCTGGGTCAAGCCCCAATAAGCCAACACCAACTAACCTGAAACTATTAAGTGACAATTGACATCATTGAGAGTGTAACCAATTTTCGCTCTTGATTTACTTTCCATGCATTCATAATGTTTCTAATATTAAATTCTTGTGAAGGAAATTTTGACATAAATCCCTCTTATTGTTGTGAGAATGCAAAAACCATACCTACATGGTTATCAATAGTTATTAGATTCCACTTGATCAATTTGTATCTCAGGGATGGATACTACATTCCTAGTTACCAATAGCTTAATTGATAATTTTATATCGTAGCCTTATCTCCACAAAACTATATGTAGCTTCCTAATTAACTTCTCTAGTACTATGGTCAAACTATTATTGGTTAAAATGTTCATAATTAGCCATGGTTAGTAATCATAGTCATGTTATGAGAACATATTATGGTGAGTCTTCATTCATGCTATATGTATGCTCATTCATTTTTGTATGCATCCAAAATGTATATATGCACCTAGAGTACCGTTGTCCTAATCCTATCAGTGCATATGCATTTTTGGTTATTGAATCTATTTCAATTATATCATGCATGTGCTATTTATTTGTTATAATATAATAGTAGTTTGAAAACATTGAGGGGATCATTATAAATAGCAAGAGATAACTTTCAAATATACTCCATCATAATTATGGCTATATCAAGTGGCCATGTGCTTCTACAATTATCATTTAATTGAGTTGTTTAGGAAAATATAGTTAGCATCCTCACTATGTCCTTGACAACTTTAGAAGTTGACATTTCACTAAATTTTATTAATTAACTACCTCTTCAATAATTCCACCTCAATCTATTGAGAAATATCTTCTATACATGTCATTAAAACTATGACATTATTTTACCAAAATTCTTCTATCAATACATCCTTTATATTATTTCCAATAATATTGGTTCCCATACCATGTAGCCTCATTACTATCCTCTTCCATTTATAATTTTTTCTCTATAATTTACCCTTGATCCATTAATCTATAAAATTTGTCTCCATGGTCTTATCGTTATAACTTAAGTTTGTTTTCGTGTTATATAATTGGCCCATAAAAAGCTAGTCTATTTCATTCCCCTGTTGGGTTGTGTTATATTCTTTCCACGACTAAGCTACATAGTGAATCGGGGGGTTAGAGGGGGCGAGGAGCCCCCCCTTCGCCGCGCCGATTGTGCAGCACAGGGGTCACAGGGGGTTTGAGGGGGGCGGGTAGCCCCCCTCTATGGGGTTCGGGGCAACGCCCCGAGAAAATTTTTTTTGGACCCTATATTAGGTTGGTCGAACCTACCTATGGTTTTCGGTCCATGGTTTTGGACGTGATGGTTTTCGGTCCATGGTATTTGGATGCTTCGGCATGTATAAATATGTATTGTAACATTGAAAGGAACATAATGAAAAATCAAGCTGGTAGTCTCCGTTTTGAGATCCAGTGGGAAATCTCTGTGTATATGTGTTTTATGTGTTATGCTCTCGCATTTTTATTTTTCCTGTGATTTAGAATTCGTATGCAGGTAATTTCTGTATGGGGTTAAAACCTACATTTGGTATCCGAGCTGTTTTGGCTTCAAGGGGACGCCTTTGTTGCTGAGGGGTTTCGCTCGGGCCTGTGGTAGACCCTGTTCAGTGGGAGATCTGCGAGATCGATTCTGGTGGTGAAAGAAGATGGCGAGCAACGGGAAGATAGAGATTGAGAAGTTCAATGGTTAGAGATTTGAGTTGTGGAAACTCAAGATGGAGGATCTGTTGGTGGATAAAGATCAGTGGATCGCGGTAGATCCGGGTACTAAACCAACGGGAGTGACCGATGAAGAATGGAAGAAGTTGGATCGGAAGGCAAAGAGCACAATACGATTGTGTTCTCAGATTCAGTATTGCTGAATGTATCAGGGGAAGCTACGGCGAAGGCTCTGTGGGACAAGTTAGGGACTTTGTACCAATTAAGTCTCTGGTGAATAAACTTGCTTATTGCGAAAAAAGCTGTATAACTGAAGGATGAAAGATGGAGACTCGGTGACAGCAGCATCTGAATGCGTTTAATACTGTGGTAAGTCAGGTTATCAATCTGTTGATATTAAAATTTTAGATGAAGATAAGTGCATCAGTTTGTTGTGTTCTCTACCAGATTCGTGGGATAGTTTGGTTATTGCAATAGGTAGCAATGCAACTGCTTTGCAGTTTGATGAATAGTCTCAGCCTTGCTGACGGAGGAGATGAGACGGAAAAATATGGACAACGAGAATGGTGATGCCTTGTCTGTACGAGGACGGTCCCAGAACAGAAACAAAAATAAGTCATCGAGTGGGAGATCTAAATCTAGAGGGAGATCTAAATCTCCAGGAAAACCTACAAAGGTAGTGTGCTGGAAATGCGGAAAGGAAGGGCACTTCAAAAGGGAGTGTAAATCTAAAGCTCCTGATAAAGGAAGGGATCTGATGATGCTCCTTCTGCAGAGGTGAAAACCACCTCAGATGAAGGTGGGGATGTGTACTTGGCTTCTTCAAGTACACATGTAGATCATGAGGCATGGTTAATTGAGTCAGGTGCATCCTTTCACTTCACTCCCCATAGAGAGTGGTTCTGCGAGTATGAGAAATACGATGGTGGTGATGTCTTCTTAGGAGATGATAGGAAGGCTAGAATCATTGGTCGCGGAAAAGTAAGTTTGAAGTTGCAAGGTGGAAGGGTTAGAACCCTTCCGGGTGTTCTGCATATTCCTGCATTGGCCAGAAATCTGATTTCTGTAAGCAAGTTGGATGATGCAGGTTTAAAGATAGTGTTCGAGAAGGATACCTGCAAGATGGTTCGAGGAGCACTGGTATTGATGCGGGGAGTTCGGATTGGAACTCTGTACAAGCTGCAAGGTAGCACTGTTTTTTACGGATGCAATAGTTCTATGGTTCCTGAAAATGGAGCAGAAAATATAGTGGTCTCTGGAGAGAAGACCATGTTGTGGCATCAAAGGCTTGGACATATTGGAGAGAAGGGCCTTCGAATACTTC
>APFE031520870.1:36715-65768 GCA_000404065.3 Pinus taeda
CATAATGAAAAATCAAGCTGGTAGTCTCGGTTTTGAGATCCAGTGGGAAATCTCTGTGTATATGTGTTTTATGTTTTCTGCTCTCACATTTTTATTTTTCCTGTGATTTAGAATTCTTATGCAGGTAATTTCTGTACGGGGTTAAAACCTACATCCCCAACCTAGTCTAGTGTTTGAACTCTACTTTGATACCATTTGTAGCATATCTCCAAATTTATATTTATAATTTTTTCTCTCATGAGTCCATACAATGGAATCTTGAATCTTAACTCTAACACCACTATTATGTACTTGGCCCCCTAGGTACCTAGCTAAGGATGAGGGGTTCCCAGAGTCAACCTCCAAGGTTGATTTGTAGATTTGAATTTATCAAATTTCCCCTTCCTTCAACCTACCTAAAACTAGTTTATGATATTACCATCGTCATCTTTGTGTCAAGAGCTTTCCAATGATATAAATTCCATCCCAATTTGAGTTTTGCACACAAATTTTACCCATTTGAAAATATTCCTTTCAAGTGTCACATCAGCATCCATGCCATGCCATGTGGTAGTCCTTTTCGATGTATCACCACCTCATATAGCCATGTCCTCATCCATACCACTTTAGTTTCCACCTCAAAAATGTTTGAGCCTCTAGTCGATGTTTTCATGCCATGTCAGCATCATCTGTTCATGCTATCTCATCGAGACATTCCTTGTTTTAACCTACAAAATAAGATTCCACATATGAACCTTATTAGGTTCTATGATTATTTGGAATAAAAGCCTTATATGGAGGGGTCCAGCCTCTTCATACTCTATTGTCTGATGCCTTATAGCCAAAAGGCACAATATCCACTAGACTACTAAGAAAAAGTCTTAAAACTAGTATTAATTGTCTAATGAATGAGGTTATTTTCTAGAATTCGTAGTTGGTCCAAGTAATTGAGGCAAGTTGAGTAGCCAAGTATCCAAGCGTAGTATCCAAGGCAAGAAATGACCACCTTCAAATGATCATATACATGAGGTGCCCTATATGTTGCTTCTACATGGTGGTCTCTCCATGTCTATTTGATTATTGTAACCCACTTTCCATCATATGATGTTTTAGGTTATATTAGTATAGGAGGTTGCATAAGAAACTAATTGATGTATTATTCGACACCTAGTTACTCAATAACTCAGTAGGTGAAATCCAATTAATGTATCATCCATTAACATGAACTTGTTTATCTATTGTCATTTTAGGTTCTATCACTAGTAAGGGAGGCATTGATAGTCATTTAAACTATTTCCTGATCACTAAAAGGATTATAAATATACATCCCATAGTCTATAAGGTTGATACATTATAGCCAATGATGAGAAATTATCTATTTGATGAGAGATATTATCATGATATATCAATACCAATATTTTGAACTAGTGATTATTTGGACTGTCCTTGATACTAATATCTTGATAACCTAATATCCAATATACCTTCCTCTAGGGCTTAGACCCCGACCAATTAATCTTTTTTCCTAGCCCCCATTATTCACCTATGTGACTAGGAGATATGGATAAAAAAACTAATCCCCAAATTTCTAAAAAATTTACTCTACAATCCTTAAATTCAATGGACCAATCCCATATTTTCAAAACTATCAATAGAGCTTCTCAGCCTAGTCCAAGAGTCTAAAATGGACTCCAATAAGAAATAAATCTTATCTACATACCAATGAGGACTCAAAAAACTTCTCTATCCTATAAAAGAAACTCCAAGAAACCACCTTCAAGTTAGAAACTCCACAGAAGAAAGACATGAGAATGGCCAATAGGAAATTATTTCTATCTTTCCCTAATTTATATGGTATGATCTCAATACTATGGGGTTGTAATTCTACACTTCTCACTTCAAACACTTAGAAAATGGAAGGCCACTATCCTGTATTATCTCGAGAGGAACAATGTCTTCTTAAGTAGAGAAATTTTTTCAATTCTTCTCATTCAAGCAAGGATACAATCACATCTATTCTATCCCAGAAATAGCCTAGGAAAGGGCATTCAAATTATTACATATATAAAAAGATACAAATATCCAACCAACATATACATACCACTTCACAAAATATCTCATAGGAAACATTTAATTCTAGGAAATACTTATGCATAATGAGGTCATACATGTGGAAATAATAGCTAACAACTAAGAATAACCAAACATTATTCCCATTTTTCATTATAAATATACTAAGTAAACCATCACAACAAATTTTATCTCATCATAACAAGCATGCACATTAAATCATCATGACAACCTTCCCCTAATCATTACAAAAATACATAGTAAACCATAATGAAAAATTTCAAATCATGATTACAAGCATTAGTAGTAATCCAACATAGAAAATCACAAAACACTAAATAATAATTTCATTTCATTAACAAAAAAGAAAATAATGTTTGTTACTAATACTTATAACAAATTAAATAACGGAGAGACACTCTCCATGCAACCATGGTCTTATCTACATTGTAATATTTCTTGTAGTATGTCACCCCCAAGCTAGATCTAATTCCTCAAGGGAAAAATTCTCTCATGGATCTACATAATTCAAAATCAGTGTAGAAAACATGAAGGCCACTCTCTTTCACATGCAAGAATTATGATTTTTCTTTTCAGTCACAAAGTCTAGGCCTACTAACACATCAAGTACAACTATCATTGACTTGTGTAGCATAGAAAGGAATCCCTTGAATCCTATAGAAATCCATCAATAATTCTCTTCTTTTTCACTACCTCATGTTCCTGAAGGAAACAAACCATTTATAATTTCCTCGTGACACTTTGACTTATATTGAATGTTTCTACATTGATCTCCTTAATTAATTTATTTAAAATCAAAATTCCACATAAGCCGATTATGACTCAATGGGTCCTTAGTCACCCCATTTTAAGAGTCACATCACAACCTGATATGAGGTCTAGTTTAATTCCCATTGTTGTTCTCCAGTTCAATTGTATACACTTCCCTTGCACTCCTCCACTACACTCTCATCTGTCTCTTTTCTCTTTGACATCATTTCTCCACAACCATACCCTCTTCTTGCATGAGAAATTTTCGGCCTTGTATTAGACTACATGGTCAATTTTGCAAGGCTCCAAATGGATATGTTTCCCATATATTTTGAGAAATATTGTACCACTTCCCCATTCTTATCATAATTAGTACTAGATGGGTAGTTCAACTTCCAAATCAGACATTTGCACAATTAATTCAAGTAGATAGGAAACTTCACAAATCACCCTTACAACTTTTCCTAAGGAAATCTTCCCTCTGAGGAATCAATATCTGTGTGTCATTCTCTCTTCTTTAGAATTGATATATTAAATAAATATTATTATTGGATCAATTTAAATATGGAGAAATATCCAGGTTAGTCATCCTAAAATCATTACTCCTTATTACATGTTACAAGATGTGGGAATTAAAAAGGGTGTTACATATCATGTTGAGAGTTTCTTAGTAGCATTTTATTTATCTCTTTGGCATAAGAGGATAAGGCCTAAGATCAGAGGGTGCAAGACTTGAAGGAGTTATAGTGTAAAGAAAGGTAGTTGTAGAAGTTGTGGGATCTATCATAGGCACTATGTAATATAATATCCATGTAATATCTGTGTGAAAGAGCCATTTGTCATGGTATTTCTCCCATAATAATTTTTGAGTTGTATTATTCATGATTAGATGGAAATAGAAATATACAAGATTGTGACACCGTAGTTGTTATATTCATTCTCAACAATTGAGGCATTTGATATATCAACAATACAAATTTAGACAACTATAAGGTATAATCATCATGCATTGGTGACTCGAGTTATGAATGTAGTGGAGCCTTTAGATTATAAGTAAGTTACAAAGAATAAAGAATGGATGGATTCCATGAAGAAAGAATATGATTCTATTATGAGAAGTGAAACATGGGAACTAAAAACATTTCCTAAGAATAAAATCTCCATAGATTCATAATGGAGTTTTAAAATTAAATAGAATTCCAATGGAAGTATTGGTAAGTATAAAGTTAGTTTGATAATAAGCAACTATTCACAAAAAGAAGTAATAGAATATCAAGAGACATTTGTACTCATATAAAAAATGAACCCTATTAGGATGATGATTGCATCAGCTACTACGCACAATTGGAGGCTATATCAATTACATGTTAAGTCAGCATTTATGCATGGAGAATTAAATGAATAATTCGGTCTTGTTTAGATGGAAGTTTTTTAAAGAAGGGGAAAGAAAATCTTTTATGGAGATTGAAGAAAGAATTATATAGACTCATTTAAGTGTTGCTATGTGAAGATTGATTTGTTTGTCTTTTGGAAGAGTTTTATTAAATGTAAATGAGATGTAAATTTGGCAAGGATGAAAATGGGAATGTTGATTTCATTTTTTATATGTTGATGATATTATAACATGAACTGTGACTAAGTCAATTAAAATGATCAATAGATGTATGTCAAAGGAATTTGACATGAAGAACCCTGGACAATTTCATCATTGTTTAATGCTTGAAGAATCCAAAGATGATGCTAAAAATTTGATCATACAAAGTAACTATACACAAGAATTAATCAAAATGTTCAATATGAGTGGATGTAAATAAATGTCTACACCACTGGAGTAGAATTTTAATATCAGTGGTGGTGATGAACTTAAATAAGAAAATGGTATTTTGTATGGATAAATGATGGGAATTCCAAATTATTTAACTACTATTAGGCTAGATATTTAACTACTATTAGGCCATTCCAAAATGTGTTCTCCATACCCTTAGTGTCCACATTAGAAACCAATTCATCTTTCATCCAATTTCAATCATCATGGAAATTGATCATAACAAATTACATGTGGAAAATTGTAAAAAAATAAAGAAAAAGAGATGTCATAAGTTGTAAGTGGTGGGTCCCTGATGGGGGGGTCAATCATCTTTGGTAAAATGTATGCCAAATCCTAGGCTAGTTCTCTTGGACACTCCCAACATGTAAACCCACTCAAACAAGAAACTAATTGAGCCTTAGTCAAGCTATCACCTCCTTTGCACAATGAAATTCATTAACTCCACCCTTGTGGTATGCTCCAAAGCCTCCGTCAGGGGTGATATCTCTAAGATAGAATCTCTGTTTCCCATTCTCTATCTAGTTATCCCTTCCTAGCTATTCCCTCGGCATGCCATGACTATCAATTGTAATTCCTCATTCCCTAGTTCTTTATCAAATAGTTTCACCCTAACTTTTTTCTTTCCATCATCATCATTGAAAGATGATGGAGGACATGGACATGGGATTGTAAACTCTTACTTTGTTCTCTTCTTCAACTTGCACTTCATTCACCCTTCAACTTTGAGTCTCCTTAGTCCTACACATATTTTTCTTCCCTTAGATTCTATGAGACATTAGTGTGCCCCTAGCCGAAAGGGTGATAGAGGTCATAGGAATGTTGGAGAGTCAAGCTCAATTTTAAGCTAAGTCCTATATTCATAGCAATCAGATCCAAACTCCTCAACATGACATAAGAATAAGTATGTTATGAATGCCAAGGTATATTGGACTCGAAGTTGAAGGAAGACATTGTGGCTTGGATCTTGGATATTTGGAATAGCAGAGGCCTTCAAAACCACTATCTACACATTGATCATATTTATTGGCATGTCAAATTACTGTTGGGGAAGGTTTTGGTTAATCAAATGGATACTCTAGATAACCTGATGCACAGGAAGAGCTAAAGTTGTTGTTGATGGATATGGAAGGATGCATGGCATGAATTAAAATGGGTTCGCCTCCTAGCATGATAATGACACCACACCACAAGGTCATAGACCACCTCATCAACCTTGGCACCTTTATCTTCATGACTCATGGGTTATTCTTAATGGTTGCTTTGTTCACTATATCTAAAATTTTAGCTTTTATGGTTAGGGTTCTATATGCTTGCTTTCCCACTTATGGAACATCATTTTTTTCTGACGATGAACCACACTGGTTGGTTCGAAACACGTCAACAAAAGATCATTTATGTGATTTCGCCAAAAATTCTCTAAACAATGTTATGGATCACAGAAGTCTAAATTCCTTAATCATTTTTTTCTCTTAAACCAATATTTTTAGTTATAGGCATAAATTTTCAAACCCTAAACTATGCTTTTAATATTCTTTTATTGGTTTTCCCTTGAGAATGATAAGTAATCTTTATTTTTGTGGTTGCTTTATTTTGCAATGGATTTTTAGATTCAAAATCACCAAAACCTTTTCTATTTGGTTTGGTTTCCCATGTGGAAAACCAAGAAAAAGTAACATTGAATGACCACTATAATTTTTTAAATATTAAAATCTATTATTTAATAAGGCAACTTTTGGATTTTTTTCATAGCTTCTCTAATTGATTTCCTCTTTATTTCCTCTTTATTTTGACTAAACATTTGAGAAGATTATAAATTTAAATTGGTAAATGGTTGGAATTGTTGAATGTCTCCATTATAATAGAAGCATTTAATATAATTTAATTTGTGTAAAGAAACTTTCTTAAAATTTAACAAATTATAAAACACAAGCTAATCTTTACAAATATAAATAATATATAGCTATTACTTTAATAATAAAAAAATAACTAATATTATAACAATACCTAATCTAATCATCACACAAATAAAAAATTTTAAAAACCAACATAAATATTTACACATAAATAATATAATATTCATTAATATAACCTAATTTATATTAACAAATTAAAAATTATTAAACACAATGTAATATTTACAAATATAAAAAAATATATTCATTAATATAATTATAGAAAGGGTTAATATTAAAACATATAATCTTTATAAAAATAAATACCATTTCATTTATTGGCTAATAATATTAAATTTCAAGTTATTAACATGGAAATTAAAATATACAAATAATTTGAGGTATGAAATGGGAAAAAATAATTTTATATATATCAAGATGTAAATATACACAAAAATTAAAAATAAAATATAATTGATTAAATTTGAGGAAAAAATTATAATTAGTGGTTAAAAATATGGGTTTTCTCTTGAAAAATCATAAATTCAAAACTAAATGAATAAAATATATAATACCTTCATAGACTTAGCAATCTTAGATAAAATCTCTTGATTCACAAAGTATGAATCTCATAATATCTTACTTGAATTAAAATTAAAGAATAATAATAAATATAAAAATATATAATAATTAAAATATAAAAATAATTTCGCATCTGTTATTTCGTTAATTCAATAGCCTTTGTATTGAGCTGTGATGTTTTTGCTCTCCAAAATGGGAAGAACGAATGAAAACATTTTCAGTGTTCGCCAAAATAAATAGGGATGCTATTTTATTTTAGAAACTGCAACTGACATGCGGCCAGGCTGAAAATAGTTTTAGTAATATTTGCTTTATGCACTTTCCAAAAAAGTCAGCTTTTAGCGTTTTGCTTTTCATATGAACATCAATTTTGGACACCTGTAGCATACCCTATTTATATTAGCTCATGTTTGCGGCCTGTTTGAGGAAATTGTTCAACCCTAATTCATAGCTGAAAAAAGTCCTGACGCCCGCCCAAAGTGAAGTTCAATAGTGTTTCTGCATGGCCAACCGGAATTAAATAATTTAAGGTGTTCCTACATGAACAATATGAGTATGGGAGGCTTTCGACAAGCTTGCTCATCCTACACACAGGGTGAGGGTCGTGATCAGTACATGTTGCAGCAATAACAGGGGATGGTGATGGGCATTGAGCTTTTGTTTGAAAAGAAGCTTTACAAGAGTGACACAGATAAGCTCTGCAGATTAGCCATTCCCAAGAAGGTTGCTAACGAACGTATTTTAAAATTTTGCAAACCTCATGAAATTACACAAGTGATTCATGATGGCATGTTCTTTCCCATATTTGATTTGGACGAGGGAATAGAGGAGACATTCTTGTTCAAGTTCTGGGGCCGGAGTTGCACGACTTATGTGTTTCAGCATGGATGGATCGAGTTTGTGAGAAGAAAAGCACTCAAAACTGGTGATAGGATCAAGATTTGGAGGAATCATGTCAATGGGCGATTTTGCATTACCTGCTCCACATCAACCACCAACAACACGACTGTCAAGACAGCTACCAGCAGTATGGTTACAGATAGCAATCTAAATGAAAAGGATGTCATGACGACCGTTCCCAACGACATATCTTCTTCGGCCTTACACTCTGTTGCTGCGCGTGCCCGTAAGATTTGTGTTCGGCTTCTTATTAATTTATTAGTAATGTCTAATTAAGTGTTCTTGTTTATAGTCTCTGGATAAGTAATCATTAACTCATCTCTGAATGTTCTCAATGGCTCGTTGCAGGTTTATGCTGTGATACAACAGTGTGCACATATGCCTTCGACTCTCAGTGGTAAAGCTTGAGAAAATAGAAAGTTGATGTCGAAAATGAAATGTTGTTCCCATCTTTCTACTTGAACTCGGAGCTTAGTCATTGAGTCAGTTAATGTGACGATGGCTGGTTTGGTTAAAATTGTATGAAGGGAGAGCAAGTTTGAACCAATTTTTGCTATAGGGAGCGAGGAAGCAAATATCTCTAAAGGAATTTTAGTCTAGGGCATGATCCAGCTTAATGGATTATATAATATTGAGCATATATGGGAAAGGGTATGATCCAGTTTAATGGATTATATAATATCGAACATATCTAGGAAATGCCATATATATCTGTATATTTTTTTAGTACCGTATTGAAATCATGTAAGAGAAAAAAAAAAAAAAAATATGTTCAAATTATTTCTGTGAAGAGCATATTGTCTTTTAAAAATGGGACTGCTGATTTTTATGCTTTTTAGTTTATTTAATAAATTTATTTTAAAGTTAAAATGGATAGGTTTAGTGAATTAAATTATTTCCATTATTTACTGCAGTTAAGTAAAGCTACTATGGCCTATAGCCATTTGTCAGAGTCCTTGGTGTGGATAGAACAAATACAGTACTCAAATTAGGTTATTAATTTTAATTAAAAAAGAAACTCTCATGTTTATATATGAAATAGAAATGATATTTTAATATTTATTAGATTAAAATAGTCTATTTCATTATTTGCCTCTTGTTTTTAGCTTTTTGTAATTTAATTTTTTATTGTCGATAATGATTCAATCTTTTTATTGTTATTGATAATGACCTTAAAATAGTTGGGACCATTATTCCCTCCTATTTTAACCTTTTAAAACTAAATCTTTTCTTATACAAATTGATAATAAACTAAGGAAACCTTCCAACAATCTTCTAGCTGAAAAAGACAATGCCAAAATACATATACATATATATAATATATTAAAACACCATACTATGTAGAATATGTTGAACTGGTACAATGGATGCAATTTTCTTGGCTAGCATTAGGTCTACCATTACAAATCTGCATAGCGACTTTGATCCCGTTCGTGAACTCAACGGTGCCGGAGATGTGTTGGAATCATGGGAACAGAACCTTACTCTCACACAACCTTTCACTGAAATAGGAAACCCTGTTCCGTTTCAATTTTTGTCTCAACGCATTTCCAAAATCTGTTCTAATTCTAATTTCAACGGCTATATGCCACAATTCGCTGAAATTTCAATGGCTATATATATGTATGTTAAGGCACAATTCGCTGCTGCCGCCTATGCTTCGTTTCTTCGGACACTAGGCCGTTTCAGTAAGACGACACCTCTCGTAGAAATTTAAATAAAAAATAAATTAATTACAGTGAAATTTTAAATAAATTTATTGAAATATTTGATCTATCTACCGATTAATTTTTCTTTTTAAAATTTCACATTGTAAAATGGAAACTACAATCTGTACCTCGAAAACCCTCGAGTAAAGCTGAAATCTCGGCTTCATGTTGGTCATTTTTCCTGCTGTTTTCAGATGCATCTTGGAAGGAACCTTTAAAATCAAATGCTAAAAATGTGCGAATGCACTATAGATTTCAAAGATGAAAAATGTTTGTGCCATGTGCTGTAAACTTTAAAGATGAAGCCAGAAATCTTACCCAACAAACTGTCCATCCATCAGCCATAATGTTATAAAACATGCGATGTTGTAAGGTCGAGAAAGAATGGAATTTAGTAAAGGTTTATGGGGTGACCGGAGACAAATGATCACTGCGGGAAAGTGGTCGTAGCGAAAATACCTTGTGACAGAAAGGTAAGGCTCTTTGTTCCATAGGCAAGTTAATTGTATTGATTTGAGTAGGATGGTCTTTTTTTCCTTTATTGGGGACCTTTTTATGTGGATTTTCAAATCTGGTGTTTTTAGATTTGTCCACTGGTTTTTTACGGGGAATTAAAGTGGATGGTTGATCATCAGAAGGTTCATTAAGAGTTATATCTACAATAGTGCGGCTAGAAAGATTTTGGTTATGTCTAGGGAAAATGTGGAGGATTTTTGAAACCTAGGCTTTTTTGATTTTCTTGGGTTTATTTGGCACTGTTTTCTTAGTTTGGTCAAAGATATCAACATTCTTTTTACTCCTTAGGTTATACTGTTTATGCACTTCAAAGATGGCACAATCATATCCTTGTTTATAATCAAAAGATTCTCGAGACTTGATTTGCAAATGGTACAACATATGT
This sequence comes from Pinus taeda, assembly GCA_000404065.3. NCBI lineage: Eukaryota > Viridiplantae > Streptophyta > Pinopsida > Pinales > Pinaceae > Pinus > Pinus taeda. Next base: position 47,348 of record APFE031520870.1, read on the forward strand.
AGTTCCCGCTCATCTTGGGTTAGGAAAACCATATCCTCATCATCTAATCCCATCAGGTTAATTTGTGTATCTTGCTCTAGATCTTCCGGCTCAGATGTTTCTGCATAATTTTCTTGAAAAGAAGGCCTAATATTCTGATTAGGTCCATTTTTTCTAGTGTTTTGGTTTTGGTTTTTTCTAATTTTGGGTCTCTAACTCGAGGTGCTTGTTGGTTATCCTATTGAGGTTTCCTCTCCATATTGTCTATTCTATCCATTAGTTTCTCCATACTTTTGGCTAAACCATCTATTTTGAGGTCACATGGGGAAGCTTCATCTTTTGCAGTTCCTCTCCTTTCATTCCCAACTCTCACTCTTTTAGCTAACAAATTGGCTTCTACAGTAACTGCTACACTTTTCATTTCCTCTAAGGTTGGGGGTTTTCTTTCCCTGAATTGGTATACCATGTCCGTGTCAAAACCATCAAAACCATCAGAAAAATTTATTTATGCTAAGTCACGTGGGAGTCTAAGATTAACTCAAATTGCATTATATATATTATTGAATCTAGTGCAGTAATTTTGTATAGTTTCATTGGGTCCCCTTCTAATATTTTCATACTCTGAAAGGATTTGTAAGGTGTTCTTTTTCTTTTCCCATCTATTTAAAAATTGTTGGTAAAAGATATCTAAATTATCAATACTATTAGCACATAATTCTCTAAACCATTTCCTAACATCGCCAGCTAAAGTCTGAGCAAATAGTCTCATTTGAACATCCCCAATATTAATTTCATGTAGTTCAAAGTAATCTATTGTCTTATTGACATGGTGTTGTGCAATGTAGGGTCCTATGCCATCAAATTGAACAATTTTATTTTGGTAGTCTACTGGCATTGCACCAAGTGGGGCACGTAAAACAAGAGGAGCATATCGATTTGCCATGGCTGTAAGTTGGGAGACGCTGAGATGTGGGGTTGAGGTACTTGGAGATGATGCAGCAGTGGATGATGAACCAGAACTAGTAGATGAGGAAGGAGTAGTGATAGGTTGGTAAGGTAGTGAAGCTATAAATGGTGGTGGAGAATGGACTTCAGAAGTTGAAGGGAACAACAGTGAACAAAGAGTAGTGGATAATTGTTCAGAAAGCTCAGGGATCTTGGCAGTACTAAGGGATGATTATGGACAATTCAGAATGTATTCATTAATTGACTTGTTGGCCTTTTGGACTTCAAGGTCTGCAATGAAATCAAGGTCTAGAACAATATCGTATATTTCACTTTCAGACTTTTCTTTATATAATGAAAGACCAAATTGCTCATCAAGGGGAAGATCTTCTAAAAGCAACCACTCATCACAACATGAATTAGCTTTTAACTAAAGGTGTGTGATTAGCTGAGCATTCTTCTTTTTTGGATTTTCTTGAAACTAGGTTAGGATTATCAACTACTGGGGCAAGGTTTGGATCTCGGTTAACCCTAGTATAATGAGTCCTCCTTGAAGCCAAGATTTCAAAAAAAAATTAATTGTTTTCTTTTTGTGAGATTTTTAAAATAACTTCTAATAAATTACTTTAAGAGGCTCAAAATATAAATTTAAAAATTTCTCAAAGCTTTATTTGGATTGAGGGTTTGATTTCTCCAGTATCGTCACCACTATGTTATCAATCAAAATTTTTCCTTAGAAGTTATCGAAATAAGGAAAACACTGAGGTAACCAAAAACCAATCTTTTAAGTATAGGCTCTAGCCAACCTATGACTCAGAGAGGGCTCTCTCTATATGATTTAGCTTTGTTTGCTGGGATTTTGGGCTAGTTCTTAAAGTTTAGGGGGTTTTGATTTGTATTGAAGGTTGGATGGTGGAATCCTTAAAACAGATGCATAGAGTGATGTCTCTGGACCATTGGGCTATGGAGTCAAAGAAGACTAGAAAAACTGGAATTAACTCACTAAAGGGAGTGGTCAAAGGGCAAGCTAGTGGAGAAAAGTGCAGGTCTTTGGGCCAGATGGGTGAAATGATCTTAACCAGGGTGAAATAGCACTTAAGAATTTTCAGACCAGGATTAAATTGAGGAACAAAGGATAATCATGAGCAAAGGGAAATTAAGAATCCTTTACTATAGATTACAGGGAGACTACCTAAAGTAAGGAGGAATCAAGAATTCCTTAACTTAGATAATTAGCAGAAAACATTAAAATTCATAATGGTTAAAACAGAGTGCAATGAAGCAAATTTTGAGATATCATTCCATATTATAGCATTCCGATTTTAGATACATTAAAGATTGTGGAATTTTTTTTAAAGAAAGATAACAACATAAAAGAAAATACTTGTTTGTACTTCACCCTACACATGAATCCTGTGAAATATCTTGTCTTTATTCATTAATCCAGTGTGCTAGTCCAAACAGTGATACAATAGTTTACAGTATTTTGATCAAGAAGGTCTACAAAAATGTCTAAGAATCCACCCTACATTCTTCGAATTGTGAAGTATTTATGCAACTTTTTTTTTACAAAATATCTCAAACTAACCTGAGATCTAATCTAGGAAATACAAATATCTTCTTGCAAGAAGATAGAGACAACTATTGAATTGTTTCATGCTGTCCCTTTTTATGTGGTACTACTGGTTTTATGGTTGGATTTATAGCCCTTTATGCTAGCTTGCAGTTGTGGTATTTCACGCTCGAATCTTCTTCAGCTTTTACCTTTCACCTGATACTCTTTAACCATGCTTTCCTGTTTTCATCTGTTTGCCTAACTGTTCTCTTTTTACTGTGTAGTAATTTTTTGCTGTAAATTTACCACAGTAAATCAGTGATTTTCTCCCACCATTCTGCATCAGGTAATTTCATATTCATCATCTGCCTATATGTCATCAGCTTCGATATACATGGCAAAATTGGGCTTAGTGATGAAAAAGTGCTTAATCTCATGTTGGAGAAAAAACAAGTTCTTGAAGGTGTTATATAAAACTTTGCTTGTTGGCAGTGATTTTATAGATGAAGTGCTAGCTTGTTCTTTAGCCAACTGCCTTAGTCTATTATCATATTCCAACTGTGTCATAAGTTTGTCATTGATGACCAATGGACTAGGCAATCCTTTCTTCCTCAAAATTTGGAATTTGGCCATGAATCTATCAATGGCCACCTGCATGTTGTGGCACTTTTCTTCTAAGTTCAACATTAGGTTTCTCTTGGAAAGGACCTTCCTTATTTCGAACATGCTTTCAGTCATGTCTTCTATATTGAGCTCTTCAAGCTCATATCTGTTTTTCTTGTTAAGGAAGTGGATGAGTCTATTGGCATCCTCTTGCATTTCACCCAATTCCTCCATGACTTTTTGAATAGCTACTGTAGCTACCTTTATCAATTCTGTTTGCTCAAACATAACCTGAATAGATGGCCAAATATCCTTGACAGAGTCAATGATATTGGCCCATAACAGTTCCTTGGCTTGCCTAAGGTTTTCTCCAATGTTAGGTCCTTATCCAAGGCTTTGACCTTTTCACTCATCTTGTTTGGTTTCTGTGTCTCTTCTTTTTGCATAATTTATGCAAGTTTATAGTCAATTTCTAAAATTGCCACCTTTTCCTTCAGTCTTTTCATTTCTATAGCGTGAATTGACATCTCTTCCATGGCTTTAACTAATTCTGCTGCTTTTTCTCTTGATGTACCTGCTACTGTTGTAGACTCTATTGTAACTAGCAATGTTGTGGCAGGTGGAGCTGTTGGTGCAAGTGAAGCTGGCAGTGTAGAAGGGATTGTTGTAGATATTGTAGGGATGACATTTATAGAAGTCGATGCAATGTCAATCTTCTTTAATTGGATTAAATTATCCAATTCTTTCTCGGTTTATTTTAGTTCATCATTGAGTTTTCAGACCAAGTCCATCAACTCCTCATGTTTGGTTTGGTTCGATATGACTTCAAGTGTTTGAGGATGTTGCAGTTGAGGTATCTTCAATTGCTTCTTCAGTGCAACAATATTATCGTTCTTCTTCTTTATCAGCTTCTCAGTAGCTTTTATATACTTGGGATCATGTCCAAGCTCAATAACCAAGTCTTCCAAAGACTTAATCCTCGTATCCTTGGCATGTGAGGAGGCCTTCTCTAACTGAAATTGTGCTGAAATGTTGTTTAAAGAGCTTTGTAGGTGATGGAAAGCTATGACTTTGCCTGTTAGGGTGGAATATATCATCTCTTCAGCCTGTTTATGCAGTTCTATCTGGTCTATGGGATGAATATCCCTTTCCAACACTTCAAAGTCAACCCTCTTGAAATCTGATCAAGTCTTGGGCTGTTGTGTTGTAGGTTTGATAAAGAGCATTTGCAACTTTCCTTCCTTAATTTCAAAGGCTGACGTTAGCGTTGTTTGATTTGTGGTAGTGAGCTTTAGTATTAAGCATATATTTTGGCTTTAAGTTTCTCATTTCTCATTTTGATTTCCTTATACCACCTTTTATGTCTTGGTCTTTGTTAGCAGGCCTACTGAGGAATACACTTCCACACTAAGTTGCCTTTCCAACATCTGAGTCTGTGATGTGGAAGGTTGTTGTATGTCTTCAGATGGAGTTGTGGGCCCACTTCTGTCTACCTTTGTGTTGGTAACATGTGATGATCCTTCTATGTATTCCTGCTCAGAGGCCCGATTGAGCCTTTGCCTCTTGCTGTGACTTGTTTCGTGCTATAGATTAGAGGTGTCCATTCCTGAAATGGAAGCTCCCTCTCTGTTTCATTTTATATTTTTCTCCTCATTCTGAGGAGTATACATGACTCTAGCGGTGTTCATGGTTCTTTCTTGCTCTTCTGGCACCTGCAGGAAATTTCGCTCATCAAGTTGCTTTTCCAAATCAATCAGAGCATTTTCTACATCTACCCTTGTGATGTATCTGTCTACTAAAGTATTTTCCACCCATTCTGTTTGATTTGCATATGCCTCTATCTCTAGTATGGGGTGGTGAATAAAAGGTCCTAGCTTAACCTTTTGCCTTTTCTTGGTAATGAATTTTAAAGGGTCATATCTCCATACAAAACTCCTTTGGAATTTCATTCTTTGTAGGATCAAGTCTGCCTCTTTCCCTGCCTCTCTGGAATTGCATATGAAGGGACCTAATTGGTCTTTGATTTTGAAATAGGCCTTCTTCTTGGCATTAACAAAGTTTACTTCATCTACATTGATGATTTGTTTGTAATATTCTAAGGCAAACAATCTAATAGGGACGTATCTTGGAAACTTATATGGTGCAAGTAGGCAACCATATATTCTGATTTCTGTGTGGTTTTATTAAAAGTACCAATCACCCACTTTGGTTTTTTTGGAAAGCTGGAGGTCTCTTTTTATCTCTGGACTTATCCTAGGTGGAGGATTTCCAGTGAGCATAGTCATGATTGGATACATAAAATAATCTTTAAAGTCTGAGTATGTATATGGTGATCCAAACTCATGGAAAAGTGGGGTCCAAAATATGACAGATCTGGGCTGGCCCCTAGTGTCAAGCTTCTAGAGAATGAAACGAAACTTGTTTGACTGATAATACAAAAATAGATGGTACAATACATAAGAGTATTTGAATACCCCCTCATTGCCCATTCTTGTGAACTGCTCATGCATTCTATCAGCTATGAAATTGGTAAAGTCATATATGGTTGTAGGAGGCCGCCCTGGGGTATAAATGGACATGAAATCATGATTTGAAAATGGGGACCTAAAGGCTTCTTGTCAGCTTACAAGAGCCTCTCCCACTCCAAAGCTTATATATTCCTAAGATTTATTCTTATGATTGACAATTGTGGAATCAAAAGAACTTGAAATAGGTGTATGCTTTTAGTTTACCTTTAACTCACCAAATGCCTTAAGTTTATTTGCTTAAATTGATATGCAACATATAATAGTGAAACAGTGCAGCAAATAAACATCATACACATAGCAACAAGATGCAGCAAGTAAACAAACCATAAGACAACAAGTTTAATTTGGAGTTCACCCAAACCTCTTGGGCTACGTCTCCGTGAGCTCTAGTCAACTCAAATAGGCTCTCTGGGATTATGGTAATCTTTCTTTTACAAGTTACACACTCAACTCCATTGGTTTACAACTAAACCTATGGGTTTAGAATACCATCTTATCCCACTGGTTGTCCATACTCTGCAGACAGATCTAGGCTTCTCTGGACTAGACTCCTTCAATTAGCGCTCTGAGCTATCTTGAGCTCTAGCTTGCACCAACTCCCTCAGAGTTCTTTCACTATCTTTGGAATTCTCTCTTCTATCTTCAGCACACATCAGACACTAGCAATAGCTTGATCATTTGATCGCTTTGTTGTTCTAACTTCCTTACAGCTTCATTACTTGTAGAAGCCTGCTTTGAGCCCTCTGGCTCTGCGGCTCTGCTTCCAACCTCTGGTGGCTTCTGCTTTTTCTTAGCTCTCTGGCTCATCAACTTTCTTGCCCTGTTGCTCTTTGACCTTCAAGCTCTCCTTGACTTTGCTGCACTCAGCTCTCTGGCCTTTAAGGAATCCTTTGACTCTGCGACTTCTTGTCTGCTTATCTGTGTGTAATCATTCTTCTACCTCTACGTTTCTTCGACTGGCCCTTTGGCTTTGTGGCTTTGCGACTAGCCATCTGGCTCGCTGGCTTTATGGCTCTGCATATTACATAACGCATCATTGCTACAAAAAGGCCTCATTACAACATGGAACCAAAACATTGTAGGAATAGGGACTATTTCACAATGAAACGAAATAGGCGGCCTTTCTTCGGGCAAATTCCCAAAAGTGGAACAAAATTCCAATACAGAGAGATAATACATGGAAATACACTATCAGGTGCAAAAGCTGGACTTCAACTGGAATGCAACCACATATACAAACCTATTGGGTCCGTTTCCTTATTGCATATCACCAATTGCATGGTGTAGGCGAAAACAAACCAATACGCGGGAAATACATAGAAATCGCATAATTCCGGATTTCAAAATTTATGAAATAATGTCCATAATTTGATAGGGTCCAAGCTCTTTATCGCAGATTGTATGTCACATGACGAAATGCTTAAAACCCATGAATTTGACAACTACATGGAAATATAAAGGAAATCCTCTATCGGGCACTAAGTCGGATCTCAAGCGGTATGAAATTGCGTTTATAACTCCCATCGGGTCCACCTTTTATCAGCATATCGCAAGTACCATATCGCAATGTGCATTGGCCCTTTGTATCGGGGATCTCCGATCACTGATCAAATAAGGACGTCCATTCTTTTTAGAATCCGACGGTTGATATCGCACATTGCATATCGCTATCACTACGGCCCGGGGGTTCTTTCCATATACCATTGAACACGTCAACGCCGATCCACCAATTCGATCGTCACAATCACAAGTTGCCTATCACATGGTTAGCACTATCTCCTTTGATCGCCGATCGTTGACGCCGATCATCGCATATCACGATCGGCTCCCCCTGAGTCTTGATATCGCACTAAGGCCTACCTCCATTGCGATATGTTAGAGATCGCTATCGGCGGAGTCCTTTCAATTTTGGTCTAAGTCCTCATTTTAACCCTTACAATGCGATTTTTCCATATAAGGCCTTAAGCCCATTTTTATAAGAATTTGCCTCATTTTCTAAGGATAATGGGCAATCTTCTTTTTGTAATAACTTCTTCATCCGAAGTCCATTTTAGTCCATTCAAATTACGTTGGATTCAGAATAAAGAGATCTTTGCAATGAGACTATTTTCAAAATCATCCAATGACTTTCATTTTTCCTCTGTGAGGAAAATTCATAGACTTAGAAATATATGTTAGATCCATTTTGGATCAAAGCAAGAATAAGTTCATCAATGCATTCATTGGTAGAGTAACCAAAAATAGAGGATATCATGGTTACAATGTTTTGGCCCCATTTAGAGAAAATAGTTGCTACATATGGAGGGGGACACTTAGGGATGTATTTTTCCTCTCTAATGAAGGTTTTGAACAACTGGTTCAACCTTGATAGGCTTAGCTTGGGATACTTGTCTAACAGGTCTCTAATTGAGAGTGGGGTCAGATTTGGCCCTGGAGGGAACTGTAGCATTTCATTAATTAACTCAGCTATGATAGTGAATAGAACCTTCTAGTCATGAGACATTATGGCTCTATGGCTGGGGATGTAGCATGCATAGCACATATGAACAATTTTTGGAAAGATATGAACTTGGGGGAACTGGTATCTAGGTAAATTGGACTCCTAGAGGCCAATATCATCTGTATGGTTTAGGTATCTATCTTTCCTTAAACAATTCTTAAGTAATGAATTTTAAGCAAGAGCTCTATTGCAGTTGTGTCGTTGATTTGGAAATCCCTTTCAGCTAGGGGAAGGTGGTCCAGGTCTAAGTGTGGAGTGGTAATGGGTCTAACATCCATGGCGATAGGGGTAGCCATAATTCAGTTATTGTGGATTTGAATTATGCTTTGGGGGGGTTTATCAAAGGTTTTGGGATTTTTCAGACTGTTTAGGCAAGCAATTTCTTTAATTGGTAGTATTTTTACTCAATTGTTTAAATCAAAACACTGCACAGGCTAAATGTTTTGAAATTTGCAGGGGCAAGGGGTAATTTGTGGTGAAATACCTGGAACTGGGCGAATTGGTTCTAAAATGGTGGTTCATGGTAGCTGCAGTGGTTGGCGTCATCTTGGTACAGACTGAAAAGTCGGCTGGGTTGTCTGCAACTTCTTCTGGAGTGGTCTTGAAAGTCTGGTTGTAAATTTTGCATTCGCAGGGATTGCAATGGTTTACAGAGTTTACACAGAGAACATGCTGAGAAAAGGGCGAAAGAGGGCTTCGTGACCTTTTATAGAAAGAAATAATTAATTTTGATGGGTTCATGTTCGGATGAACAATTGACGGTTTTTTGGTTAAGTAGGGGAAGCGGTTTTGGAGGGCCATCGCACCGCTTTTGTGGTGCGGGCAGTATTTGGGAGGGGCCACCCAATGCGATACAATATTTGACACATAGCATCTGCAGGGTTGGGAAAACCACTTTATTGGGTGGTTAACGTTCATCCATTGGTCGCAGCCGATATGGCTATGTGTCGTTCGATGAGGGGGAGGTGATAATCAACAGTAGTTGGGCAAAAGAGCTGCGCAGGGGGAAATGATAGAAGCTGATGGGGGGCTAGGGGTTTAATCATGGTGGTTTGGGATTTAATTTATGGATAAGCCATAGGTTTAAAATAATTGGGCCAGGCTTAATGAGGGATTAGCAAGTCGGGTGGGTTTAATAGTAGGATTAACTTAAGTTTATCGGGATTAGGTAAACTAAGTAAGATTATATGAGGATATGGGTGATTTATATAGTTTTTATGAAAATTAAGGGTGGGGGTGATTACGTAAGGGAATTAATTTAATACGGGATAATGGGTATTTCAGGGAATTAATATAATAATATTAGAAATTAATATGAAATTGCAATGGTGGGGTGGGTTTTCCTTTGTACATGGGCAAAGTAAACATTTGCGCATTTAGCTTTGTACTTAGGAAAAAGTTTTTTTGTGGGTTTTTTGTATGAAAGGGTTATATAATGGGGGGGTGTATTATTTTTCCTAGGTAAAAGGTGTGTAAACCTTAGGAAAAGGGATCTTTTCTTAGAGTAATGAGGGAAAACGGATTTTATGAAGGAGGAATGTGTTTTTATGAAGGGGGTTTTAGTAATTGTCCTCCTAAGTCATTAAAGAAATGGTCTGGTCCCTCCAAAAGTCAGAGAAATTCTCTGAGCCTTTTTGACTTGTAGGATTTAAGTACTAGAACTTACTTATGGGAAATTAGTGAAGTAAAGGGGTGAAATGAATGAGGGGATGTTAAATAAACCATATTGTGAACCATTGTCTTTTCTTTGTTTACTGCTTATGCATATTTGAAAGATGTATTTAAAACGATGTCATAAGTGCTTTTATGTAATCGCATGATATTTCTGCAACCTTTCTACTACTTACCCATTTACTTACCCTACCATTTTTTCTTCACTTTATTTGGGTGCATTTAGGCTAGCAAACCCTTATCAATCTTTTTCTTTTCTTTACAAAGTAAACTATCTAATTCTAACTTTATATCATCCAAGGGCTTAGATTAAACTAATGAGCCCCTTTTATTTACTCTACCTATTTAATGATCTACCAAGATTAAATTGTTTGGTTAGATTTTCTTCACTAACTATAAACATAAAATTTAAAATATGAAATAACCAAGTTTAAACATTTTGACTATCATGGGTTGTGACATGAGTAACAAGCTACACACAATCATTTATTATGCATAAAAGTAAATAGTAGTGGAATTTTGACTTGCTCACTTTCATGGTCTCTTTTTGTCTTTTGGGGTTCATTTATTTTCTTTTTTTGACCTTTTCTTATTCTTTTTGTCCTTTGATTCATTCTCCTAGGACATACCCTATTTACATTTTTTAATTTTTTAATATGGAAAACATTTGTAGAAAGCAAAGATATGTACAATATTACAAGGCTTAACATTAGTCATTCAAAATTATGACTCCTATTGGTATAGGAACCTAACAGTGGCTCCACTTGGGGATGGAATTTTTTAATGAAATGTCAAGAACTTTGTAGATCAGTAGCACCTGAATTGTTGTTGATGTTACCTTGCAAAATGTTCCTCTATGCTTTGCATTATTAATACTTATGACAGTGAATCTTTCGAAGCTTATGGAATTCTCTTCGAGTTTCAAATTCAAAAATCACCATCCAATCCAATCTAGACTTTTGAAAATAAAATATGCTCTAATGTAAAATGAAAATTAGTAACCAGGTTCAAAATAGTGTTTTAGCATTCGACCATTCACTGGCCCACCTTTTGCTTCTGTACCACCCATTTCTCTTAGGAAGAAAACATTATTACCCATGAAAGTATAAATGACATATGTGCCTTTCCATAGGAAATCAAATTTCCCATGTTTACCTTTGTCTTCTCTTCTTGAATCCCACTTGAGTACTTTGTCACCAAGGTAGAAATCTTCAACCTTGGTTCTCTTATAAAAAATCTTTTTAATCATTTTCTGCACAACTTGAGACCTGATATAGACCTCTTTCTTGGTTTGTTGAAGATGAATTGTTTGGTTGATTCTTATTTTTATATTATTTGGCTCAACCTGCAATTCTTGAAGTAACTTCATCACTGGTGTTCCCAAGGAAGATGGAAAAATAGCTTCCATCCCATAAACTAGTTGATAGGGAGAAGTACCAATTGATTTCTTAGTGGTTAGTCTGCCTACCCATAAGGCATTGACCAGCTTCTTATTCCATGTTTTCTTATTGTCCTCTAGTAACTTCTTGATGATGTTTACTAGGCTTTTGTTTGAGGATTCTTCCAGTCCATTTCCTTGAGGGTAATAGGTTGTGGAATAGCCTAGGGTTATATGATACTTGTTGCAGAAATCTATCATTCTTTTGGATTTAAAGGCTGCTGCATTATCAGTAATGAGCTTAGTTGGACATCTAAATCTTGATAGAATATTGGTTTCAAGGAAGGTTATGATAACAATGTCGGTAGCTTGCCTTCAAGGTATGGCCTCTATCCATTTTGTGAAGTAGTTTGTGGCTGTGAGGATCCATTTGTGTTGGGCAGAGGAGGGTGGGTGAATTTCGCCAATGAAGTCTAAACCCCATTATTTAAAAGGTATTTCAGAAGAGATTGGCTTGAAGGGTAAAGGTAAAATATTTTTCTTTCCCTCCAAAATTCGACATTCGTGAGAGGAGGTCACATATTTCTTGACATCAGAAAATAAGGTAAGCCAGTAGAAACTAGCTCTAAGAATTTTATTTGCAGTGGTCTTCTAGTAAAGGTGTCCTCCGTAGCCACCTGCATGAAACTCTTGTAATATGTTGTCAGATTCACCTTTTAATAATCAATTGAGAAGAATGCCTTCATGATCTCTCCAAAAGAAAGCATTGTCTAATATACAAAATTTTAAGGATTTCATCTTCAAAAATTTGCTTTTAATCCTAGATAATTCATGAGGAGCTTGTAAGTTCAATAAAACGTAAATGATATCAGCATACCAAGGTGATTCAATAAATGCATGGCTGATTAGTGGAGTCTCCATCTCCCCTCCATCATCTATTGTTGCAATAAAGTTTATATCCAAGGCCTGACAGTTTAATTTAGCCATGAGCTTGGCTAAACCATGTCCCTTGATTAACTTAGTTGGTTTGATTTCTATATCATATTCTAGAATAGTAGCAACCCACTTTCCCCTCTTTCCATATGGACCTTCTTGAGTTAGGATGTCTTTGACTAATCAATTAGGAACGTAGGCCACTATATGAGAATATAAAATGTATACCCTAAAATCCTTGATGGCTTTGACCAAAGCAAAGGCTTGTTTTTCCATTATGTTATATTTTAAGGGGGCATCTCTCAGGGCTTTGCTAAAGAAAGCAATAGGTTGTTCATAGCCCTAGTCATTTTTCTACAATAGAACTGCAACAATTGTGTGCTCAGAGGCAAAGGAAAATAAGATGAAATCTCTCTCAAATTAGCACTGATTAACACTAGTGTTTTAGTTAAGGCTAGTTTAATGTATTCAAAGGATTTCTTAGCCTCAACAGTCCATTTTATGGTCAAATACTTTTCCAGCATATTGTTCAGTGATCTAATGAACTCTGCTAAATTAGAAATAAATCTTCTAAGAAAATTAATTTTCCCTAAGAAAGCTTGCAATTCTCTAATGTTCCTCGGATGTTGTATTTGTAAGATGGCTTCTATTCTGGTAGGGTCTATTCATATACCATCTTTTGAAATTATATGACCTAATAACTTTCCTTCTTCTAACCCAAACAAAGACTTCTTTGGGTTCAAGGAAATTCCATATTTCCTACATTTAATAAAAACTTGCCTTAGATGATCCAAATGTTGATTTTCAGATTTTGAAAATATCATAATATCATCTAGATATATCACAAGGAAATCATGAATTTATTTTGAAAAGGCTATATCCATAGCCCTCTGGAAAGTGGCTCCTGCATTCATTAGTCCAAAAGGCATTTTCACATACATGAATGTGCCCCAAGGAATAGTAAAGGTAGTTTTGGGTTGGTCATCTGGATGAACTAAGATATGATTATAACCAGAAAACCCATCCAACAATGAGATTCTGGTTGCTCCAGCTACTCTCTTCAAAATGTGGCCCATTTTGGGGAGAGGCTAATTGTCTTTTAGTGACACTTTGTTGAGGTTTCTGAGATCCACATAGAGTCTAATCTCACCAGTTTTCTTCCTAGTTGGCACCAAGTTTGAGAACCAATCAGAAAATCTAATTGGTGCAATTATTTTGGCATCATACATCTGTGGAGTACTAAAGAAGGTATGTTTCTATCGATTATTTTGTCATCTTTTCTTTAAAACTCATAACCTCTTTGCATCATGAACTAGGTAGATAATAAGAAATCATGACAAAATCTATGGGATTTATATGCAACACAAAACTACTAATAATTGCCATTTTCTTATGCAGGAAAAGAAAAAAAATGAAAGATTGCCATCCCAAAGGAAAAGACAGGGCAAAGTTAACTGTTGTCCCTTTGGTAGGGAACCACATGCAAACAAAGTGATCCAAATTAAAGCGTATCAGCCAAGGAAGGGAAAAGGAGATATTGAATCAACGCAAGAGAACAAATGCATAATTGTGAATTAACAGTTTGGTGAATCCCTCAGGATCCTTTGATCCTGAGGGACCGCTATCTTAACTATTTTTGCATCATTGGTATCTCCGCTCGGCTGTTATAAGAAGGGGAAACACTGCTATCCCAGGGGATGACATGTTGTCATTTTCTATGTAATTTTCCTTTGTATTTGAAGCTTTGATCATCGACTCTCATTGAGAAGTGATCCACTGTAACTCTGCTTTGATGTTTTAATATAAATCGGGTTGTCGTTCCATCTTTGATTTTGGAGTAATTTTAGCGGTGTGTCCCTGGAGGCTAAGGGCCTGGCCCTGGTGGAACACTTACTCCTATACCATTATCTCTAATGCGTGTGTGGTTTTCCTTATTAGCCTTGTTCGGAAATCTGATGTGTTTTGTTATTTTACATCACGATTTTGTTATATTTGATTTAAGATCAACTGAGTAATATTGTTCTCTATGACATGAATGTTGTATTGTTCATTCTGACTTTGTATCGCATTGTTGTTCCCTTAATCATTGTTATCACATTGATGTTCTTTACAGAATGCTATCGTTGTTCAATTACAGAGTAACCGTGCTGCAACATTCATAAGTTGGTATTACTGTATTCATCTATGGTTTATACTTAATCACGATTGTTGTTCAACTGACATTGTTGTTCCATTACGAATTACAATCGTTACTCTTTATAACCGAGATTGATACCTGTTGTATCGAAGTTAGATTACTATTTCCTTAATATTAAGCATGCCATGTGTGTTATTTATCTTAGTTCACTGTATACTTATATTTGACTCTAATTGTTGTTCTATATTTCATTGCTAATTAGTTGTCGTTCTATTTCCGTTTGTTGTGAGATTTATATTTAGAGTAAATATTGTTATCTGATTCCTATAGGATACAATTGCTACATTTACTTCCTTAGGTCTTTCTGTTCAAATCTTATTTATAAGAATTAGTTGTTGTTCCATTTTCTAGTTGTTGTTCCATTTCCTGTTATACATATTGTCATTGTTTTGGTGTGTAGACCGATCTGAGACTATAGTGAGCGTTGAAATTTGTTGTCTAGCTCCCGGATTGATGATATTTTCCTTGATTATCTTTAGTTACATCAGTTTACAGAGGGAGGATTTATTGTTACTGTACCCTTGACTGATAAATTTCCATAGTTTTCTGAATGCATGATTTGAGACTTAAGGTGTTTTTCTGTGAGTAGATATTACTTCAAGCATCCGTTTACTCTTGTATTTAGAGCACTATACTACTAGCATTACTCTGAAAAATGACCACCTCAAACTGAGTACACTCTTTGAAATAACAAATCATTCCTGGATTGATAAATTAATGTGGGGTAAATAGAGGTGAAAAAGACCCTTTTTACTGCTCGACATTTTGGCGCCGTTGTCAGGGAAGAGTGTAGTCATTTGTTTCTTTTCCAAAGTAGTGTAAGAACCTGTTAGGAAAGAATTGGGTTTTAAAAATGGAAGGCAAGAACCTATGTGTGGAGTATGTAATAGCCGTTCTCCCTTGCCCGCTTTCCTACAGATTTGTTGTTGTTTTGTTTGGGTAGAAATTAGCAGTTGATTTGTGTCCACGACTAAGAAGAAAAAGCTTGAAAAGAATCCTAAACCTCTACCCAAGCCTGACAAAGCTAAGGGGCCAGTGACCCTTTTTCAATCGAACTTTATAGACGAAATCCTTAAGAAAGCAGAATCTCAGCCTTCAGTAGGACTTTGAAAAGTTACTTCTAAATAGCTTACTAGTTCCCTCCAAGCCACAGGATCACTATTTGTAGCCTTGGTTGAGGTGCATAGTCAAACTGAAGAGCAAGAATTCCAAGTAATTGAAAATTCTTGCCCGAAATCATTGCAATAAAGGAACCTTAGAAAACTTTGTGAAGGGAGAGGAGAAACAGGAGAAACTAAAGAACCAAGATCTCCTCTTGGGATAATTCAGCCATTAAGTAGCCCAGATAAGGGAAGCACTATAAAAATCATTTATAATGAAGTTGAAAAAACTCAAGAACTAGAATCCCCCCTAGACATTAGGCACTCTCATCATCCCAGATAAAGGTAGTGTTGTTAAGGCCATTCCTGTTAGGGCCATTCCCCCTCGACAACCTAGGAATACCCTCCTAGATATCCCTGAAGGCTATTGGCATATATTTGACCAAATGGCCCAAAACCAGCCAAACACCCAAACCTCTACACTGTAATACCCCATTGTGGATACTGCAGCTAATGCACCTATGAAAGAAATTCCTCTCAAGCATATCCCTACATTATATGGCCTTACATCAGAAGATCTAGATGCATTCTTATTTGAATTTGATGTGTTGTGTAGAGGATATGACTATACCACTGATCCCCAGAAATTGAAATTATTTCCCTCTACATTAAAAGGGGTTGTTTTAAGATGGTTTATGGGATTGGGTGGTGGTGTTATAAATAACTGGGACTAAATGAAAGAGTCTTTTCTAAAGAAATATCAAGATTATTGTAGGTCTAGAGAGTTAAAAGATGAAATATTTCTGATGGTAGCTAGACCAAATGAAACATTAGAAGAGTATGTTGAATGTTTCCAGTATAATCTTCAAAGATCTCCTTATGCATCATTACCTTTACCTGAAAATGTATTAAAAGCAACATTAATTAGGGGAATGAAGGAACAATGGATTGAAAAACTAAATACTATGGGAAAAGGAGATATTTATCAGGAAATTTTTGCTGACATTATTAATCTATGTATTAGGAGCTCGAGAGGCAGCACAAGACTAAAACCAGCAGAGCATGATCGATTTGCAAGGGATAACATAATTTCCGCAGAAGGAGTAACTCACGCAGAAATTGGAAATTTATTAGAAAATTTTAAAACTGACATATTAGGGACATTGACAACACAATTTGATATTATGCAGGCTAAACAAAAGCAAGCAGAGGGGGAATAGAATTTGGCAAATTTCTGTCCCAGATGCAGAAAGAAACACAACCATAAGGAGTGTCCATTAGATGCAGTCCAAGTTTGCGCCATTTGTACGAAAGACCATTCTACAGAAAGTTGTCCCTCACTTTGTGGATTGAAAGCAGTATACAAGGAAGCAGAAGAAGAACCAGAATCGGTATACCTACTCAATTAGCACTGTCAATGGTAGCCGTGACAATCAGGTATGTTCTTAGACCCAACTTCTTCTTTTCAGCCTCCACAATATCATGCTCAACAATATAATACAATGTGGCAAAATCAACCTCCTTTCTTGAATTGGTCACAACAGCCATTTCCCCCATCATCACCATGGCCAAACCAAACAAGTCAACCCAATTGGCCAAATTTTCCTTCTACTCCACAATATTGGCAAAAAAATGTATATCCTGCACAATGGTCCCCTCCTACTTCACAGAGTCAAGCCTAGCAGAGAAACTGGCAAAGACCGATGAATTAGTTAGTAGGAACCATTCCGCTCCCTCCACCTACACTGCCAAGATCACAACAAAACCCCCAGTCTAACTTAAGACCGCAAATCCCAGCCCAATCCAACCCTAATCCGAATAACAGACTGGTTTAATCTATTCAAATAATTGAAACACCAGAGATAGGAACTGATCTAAGGGAGTGTAATGACCTTCAATTAATATTTGGGCACATCATTGAAACAAAGGGAGATAAAACCGCTCATGTTGAATATCAGTTACCTACAGAACAACCACCACAAGAAGAGGATGTGACCAGACAACAAATTCATGATCAAGCAACCACATCCTCTCTCCCATTCCCAGAATGATTAATTATACCTCAACCTATACAACATCCTAATTTTGACATTCTGGGAGAACTAAAAAATCTGTACATAAAAATCCCACTCCTCCAAGCCATTCAAGACATCCCAATATATGAAAAGACTATCAAAGAGCTATGTAAAAAGAAACCAAGGAGGAAAATAAAAAATAACCCAAAAGTCCAAGTAGTTGGCACTCTATCCAACCTATTATTAGGAAAAGAAACACCCGTTAAATATGAAGACCCAGGAAATCTAATAGTAACCATACAAATCAATGGACAAACCTTCTAAAATGCCTTAGTTGATCTAGGGGCTGCAATTAATATCTTAACAACCACCACTTGCCAAAAGGTGGGAATTACATCAATAGAACTGACCTCCACTTTATTAGAACTGGCTGACCAATCTGTGGTTAGGCCAGAAGGCACACTACATGATGTCATGGTATACGTTGACTCCTCGAAGTATCCTACCAATTTTCTGATAATAAACCCCAAAAACCGACTTGATGGACATCCATTGATTTTAGGCAGACCTTGGCTTGCAACTACCGATGCTTATATTGGCTACCGACGAGGCAGTATGACCATAACTAGGGGGGAAAATTTCAAGAATCTAGCTTTATATCCTCCAGCGTAGCCAAGTGTTACAATAATAAAAACTAACAAGCATCCTGTATCATACCTCACCGAAAATATTAGATCTCCATTAACCATAGAAGAGGCCCTCGATTTCAAAGACCAAACAGAAGATGATGCCATTAACAATTTTATTAGCCAAGCTAAATCCAGATCCCACATACAATGTCACATGATAGAAGCAACATTTGATAATGAATTAGAAGATCCTCTTAAAGATACACACGATCAAACAATACCTACTACCTGTTGGGTTGTGTTATATTCTTTCCACATAGTTAATAGGGGGTTTGAGGGGTACCCGTAACCCCACTTTATGGGGTCCGGGGCAGCGCCCCGGAAAATT
>APFE031520870.1:66405-97104 GCA_000404065.3 Pinus taeda
TCAGTGGTGCCGGGTTGGGACAAGAATTCTGGGCAGAGGCGGTGGATACTGCATGTTACTTGGTCAACAGGTCACCTTCATCAGCGTTGGAGGATAAGACTCCACAAGAAGTATGGACTGGTAAGAAACCCTCTCTTTCACCTCTGAGGGTATTTGGATGTGATGCATATGTACATGTTCCAAAGGAGAAACGAACCAAGTTGGATAGTAAATCTGAAAAGTGCATCTTTATTGGGTATAAGATGGTTTAAAGGGTTATAAGCTTTGGAACCCAGTCACACGAAAGGTTGTGTACAGTCGAGATGTGGAGTTCAGAGAGGTGAAAGATGTTATTAAACATGAATTCCAACCAAAGGAACCTATGAAGATAGAGTTTGAACTAAAGGAGGAAGAATGCGACCTCTATAGCGAGGAGGAATCAAAGTGAAGAGCACACAAACTCTGGGTTGTGAGAAGATCAGTTCAAGAAAGAAGGGCAACCGGAAGGTAATAGTCCAATCTGCTTCTGTTCAAATTTTGCTTTGTCCGTTACTGATGATGATCCCAGAACTGTGAAGGAAGCAGTGGATTCAGAGGATGGAAAACTCTGGAAAGAGGCCATGGTTGATGAAATGGCATCTTTGCACAAAAATGAGGCTTGGGATCTGGTGGAGTTGCCGGCTGGGAGGAAACCCATTGGCAGCAAATGGGTGTTCAAGAAGAAGACAAATGCAGAAGGGAAGGTGGAGAAATACAAAGCTCGGTTGGTAGCAAAAGGTTATTCCCAGGTGCCGGGAATTGATTTTGGTGATATTTTTTCTCCTGTTGCCAAGGTAACTTCGATTAGATTACTTTTATCTGTTGTTGCTGCTTTTGATTTTGAGATAGAACAGATGGATGTGAAGACAGCATTTCTTCACAGGGATTTGGAAGAGGAAATCTACATGAAGCAACCTGAAGGCTTTGCAGTGAAGGATAAGAAAGAACTGGTATGCAAGTTAAAGAAGTCTCTGTATGGGTTAAAACAGTCACCAAGGATGTGGTATCAGAAATTTGATACATTTATACGGGGACTTGGCTTCACCAGAAGCAAAGCAGATCATTGTGTGTATTTTAAATTAATTGGTGACCGTGTTATATATCTGGTCTTGTATGTGGATGATATGTTGTTGGTTGGAAATGACAAAGAAATTATGCAGGATTTGAAGACCCAATTGTCCTCCAAATTCGACATGAAAGATCTTGGTGCTGCAAAATATATTTTGGGCATGGAAATTAAAAGAGATCGGGTAAAGAGGAAGCTCTGGTTAACCCAGAGGAAGTATGTCGAGACAATACTGTAGAGGTTTAATATGTAGGATAGTAAACCGGTGAAGGTTCCTATTCCTGTAGGTGTGAGGTTATCTGCTGAACAGTGTCCCAAGACACAAGAAGAGGAAGAGGACATGTCCCGTGTTTCATATGCAAGTGCAGTCGGTAGCTTGATGTATGCAATGGTTTGTACTAGACCAGACATTGCACATGCAGTGGGAGTATTGAGCAGGTTTATGTCAAAACCAGGGAAGGAGCACTAGACAGCAGTGAAGTGGGTTTTCAGGTATTTGCGTGGCACTAGTGATTATGGTTTGTGCTACCAAGGAAGACAAGGACTAGACAGAGTGTTGGATATTCGTGGCTTTGTTGATGCAGACTGGGCTGGAGATCTGGATCAGAGAAGGTGTTCATAGTAGAAGGGTGAGAACTAAATTGTTGGTTTCCATTGTTAAGAGACATGCATAATATACATTGGTCAATTGTTTGATTAAAATTCATATATGGTTTGTAAATCTATTTTTTACAAATCCTAAAAACACAGGATGTGATTAGGTAAGTTCTTATGCAATAGAATATCAAAATTCATTGGAACATCATAGTAATCATGACAATGATTAATATGTCTAAAGGAGCTTCACGAGCCACAATGTTTATTTCCCATGAAGATCCCTCAAAGAAGACACTGTGTGGAGCGATTTAGTCAGTCCACCAACGAAATAAACAACTATGGATATTTGAATTATATGGCAAGAGAAATATACAAGATTGTGAAACCATATTTATTATGTTCATTATTGACAATTGAGGAATTTCGGATATAAACAATACAAATTTAGAAATCTATAGGGTATAACCATCATGCATTGGTGACTCAAGCTATGAATGTAGTGGAGCCTTTAAATTATGAGCAAGCTACAAAGGATAAAGAATGGATGGATTTTTCCACCTTGTCCTGAGGATGAACCACATTAGTTGGTTCGAAATGTCGACCCAATCCTGAAAATGTGATTAATCCGAAAGACATTTATCTTCATTATGGATCACAAAAGTCTGAGATCTAACAATGAATGGATTCAACGAAGAAATACTATAATTCTATTACGAGAAATGAAACATGGGAACTAAAAACATTTCTTAAGAATAAAATCTCCATAGGTTCATAATGGTGTTTTAAAATTAAATATAATGTCAATGGAAGTATTGGTAAGTATAAAGTTATTTTGATAATAAACAACTATTCACAAAAATAAGTAATAGAATATCAATACACCTTTGCACTCGTATAAAAAATGAACCCTATTAGGATGATGATTGCATTGGCTACTACACACAATTGGAAGCTAGATCAATTAGATGTGAAGCCAACATGTATGAATGGAGAATCAAATGAATAATTTTATCTTGTTTAGACAAAAGTTTTTAACTAAGGGGCAAGAAAATATTGTATGGAGGTTAAAGAAAGAATTACATATACTCAAATATGCATTCAAGTGTTGGTATGTGGAGATTGATATAATTTTCTTTTAGAAGGGATTTATTAGAAGTAAATGAGTCGTAAATTTGACAAGGATGAAAATTGGAAATTTGTTCTCATTTTTTATATGTTGATGATATTATAACATGAAATGTGACTATGTCAATTAAAATGATCAACATATGTCTATCACAAAAATTTGAGATGAAGAACCTTGGACAATTTCATCATTGTTTAGTGCTTGAAGAATCCAAAGATGATGGTAAAACTTTGATCATAAAAAGTAAATATACATAGGAATTAATCAAAAGGTTCAATATGAGTGGATGTAAATAAATGTCTACACCATTGTAGTATAATGTTAATATCAATGGTGGTGATGAAATTAAAGAAGTGAATAGTATTTTGTATGGATAAATGGTGGGAAGTCCAAATTATTTAACTTTTTTTAGGCCAAATATTGCATATTTAGTTAGCATGCATAATGACTTCTTGGCTAAGTCACATGGAATTCACTGGAAAGTAGCAAAGAGAGTCCTTTGATATTTTAATGTGACTAAAAATATTGGTATTGAATATAGTAATGATTTTAATGTTGAGTTGACAGGTTATTTAGATTCTAATTCAATAGGAGAGAGAAATAAGTGAAAGTCCCCCACTATCTATGCATTCAATATTATATTCATAATTTTCTCAATGAGAAAGAATAGGTAGCTAAATATTTCTTTGTCTTCCACGATAGCTAAGTACAAAGCCTTATGTAGTGCTACATATGAAGCCATTTTGCTAAGTAGAATCATTAAGGACATGGTAGAAAAGCAAGAAGGACGAACAATCATCCAATGTGATAATCAAAGATCTATAAAACTTGGAAAACACCATTATATAATGCTAAATCAAAGAATATTGAAACACAACATCATTTTGTAAGAAAAGATACACCTAAAGGAATATGAATTGCTTTATCGTCATACAAATGATAATGTCGTAGGCATTGCTACAAAAACTTTAGGAAGGGCTATGTTTAAATTATTTTCAGATAAGTTAGCTGTGGTGGAGAAACTATTTCTCCATTACGGTGGAGTACTAAAGTTGATTAGAGAAATGTATTGTTTGAATGAATTAATGTTCCATTGCATTTTTCTAGAGAATTCATATTTCCAACAAGTGTGATTTGTAAAGGCATGTAGGTATTCTGCTCATCTACTTGTAATTTGCTGTTATCATTATCTATTGTATCTATCGCATTACTATAAATAATTCATACTATTTAGTGTTTGTAAAATGGATCATATCTAATGGTATGATCTCTCATGTTGATATTTTCTTAGTGTCATTTCCTTTTATGTTTTCATGTGCTAGCGATAAAAACCTAAAGATACAATTTAAAATAAATTACTATCCCAACTATATACTACTACAATTGTATATGGAATTGGTGGCACACATCAACACACTCACAATCCTCTTGCATAATTTTTTTCCTGGACATTATATTTTCAGAGACGGAAAATGGGTTATTCCCAAATGTGTTCTCCATACCCTTAGTTTCCACATTGGAAACCAATTCAAGTTATGATAGGTATTTCATCCAATTTCAATCGTCATGAAAATGGATCATCACAAATTACATGTGGAAAATTGTAAAAAAATAAAAAAGAAGAGATGTGGTAAGTTGTAAGTGGTTGGTCCCTGATGGGGGTGTCAATCTTCTTTGGTAAAATGTATGCCAAAACCTAGACTAGTGTTCTTGGCCCCTCCCAACATGTAAACCTACTGAAACAAGAAAATGATTGAGTCTTGGTCAAGCTACCACCTCGTTTGCATAATGAAATTCATTAACTCCAAACTTGTGGTATGCTCGAAAGGCTTCGTCAGGGGTGATATATCTAAGATAGAATCTATGTTTTCCATCCTAACTCTAGTTATCCCTTCCTATCTATTCCCTCCTCCTGTCATGGCTATCATTTATAATTCCTTATTCCCTAGTTCTTTGTCGAATAGTTTCACCCTAACTTTTTTCCTTCCATCATCATCATTGGCAGATGATGGAGGACATGGACATGGAATTGTAAGCTCTTACTTTGTTCTCTTCTTCAATTTTCTCTTCATTCACCCTTCGTCTTTGAGTCTCCTTAGTCCTACACATCTTTTTCTTCCCCTAGCTGCCATGAAATATTAGTGTGCCCCTAGCCGAAAGGGTGATAGAGGTCATAAGAATGTTGGAGACTCAAGCTCAATTTTGAGCTAAGTCATGTACTCATAGCAATCAGATCCAAAATCCTCAATATATCATAAGAACAAGTATGCTATGAATTCCAAGGTAAATTGGACTCCAAGCTGAGTGAAGACATTATGGCTTGGATCGTGGATATTTGGAATACCAAAGGCCATCAAAACCACTATTTACACATTGTTCATATTTATTAGCGTGAAAAATTGTTGTTGGGGAAGGTTTTGGTTAATCAAATGGATACTCTTGATAACCTCATGCACAAGTTGGAAGAGATAAAGTCGTTGTTGATGGACATGGAAGGATGCATGGCATGAATTAAAATGGGTCTGCCTCCTAGCATGATAATGACACCATACTACAAGGTTGTAGACCACCCCATCAACCTTGAAAACTTTACCTTCATGACTCATGGGTTATTCTTAATGATTTCTTTCTTCACTATATCTAAAATTTTAGCTTTTGTGGTTAGGGTTCTATATGCTCGTTTTCCCACCTATGGGACACATTTTTCTCTCTTAAATCAGTATTTTTAGTTCTTGGCATAAATTTTCAAATCCTAAATTGTGGTTTTAGTTTTCTTTTCTTGGTTTTCCCTTGAGAATGATAAATAATCTTTATGCTTGAGGTTTCTCCATTTTGCAACCCATTTTTGGACTTGAAATCACCAAAACCTTTTCTATCTAGTTTGGTTTCCCATGTAGAAAACCGACCACTATAATTTCTAAATATTAAAATGTATCATTTAATGAGATAACTTTTGAATCTTTTTTAAGTAGCTTCTCTAATTGATTTTCTCTTTATTTTGACTAAAAATTTGTGAAAATTGTAATTTTAAATAGTTAAGTGTGTCCATTATAATGAATCCATTTAATATAATTTAATTTATCTAATTAAAATACCTTAAGAATTAAGGAATTATAAAACAAAACCTATATTTTTACAAATTAATATTATAATAATATATAGTTCATTATTTTAATATTATAACAATACCCAATATTATAATGAATAAATTAACAATTTAATTCAATACAACATAATGTTTACAAATATAAAATAAATAATTGCATTAACATAATTATAGAAATAGCTAATAATAAAACCATATAATCTTTATAAATATAAATAAGATTTCATTAACAATTATTCAACACAACATGACATTTATATAAATATAAAATAATATAATATTCATTAAACATAATTTATAGAAATGGCTAATAATATAAATACATATCTTTATAATATAAATAAAAAATAATTTCACATATATGTTAAGATGTTATTAGATGTAATTTGGTGAGAATCAAAAGTAAAATATAATTGATTAAATTTGAGATTTTTCTTAGTTAATTACCATTTGAATGAGTCTAGTGGTAAAGAGTATGCTTCCTTCTAAAAGATTATAGATTCAAAACAAGATTGATAAAATATATATATTTTTATAAACATAAGAATGAAATCTCTACACCTCACTAAATCCCTTATTGGAGAAACATAAAAATCTCCTACACTAATTTAGTATCTTACTTAACCTTAAAATTAAATAATAATAATAATATTAAAAATATATAATAATTAAAATAAAAAAAGAATTTCACATCTGTTATTTCGTTAATTCAATAGGCTTTGTATTGAGGTGATGTTTTTCCTCTCCAAAACGGGAAGAACGAATGAAAACATTTTCAGTCTTCGCCAAAATAAAATAGGGCCGTTATTTTATTTTAGAAAAAATAATTTTAGTAATATTTGCTTTATGCGGTTTCACAGGAAAAACAGCTTTTAGCGTTTTGATTTTCATACAAACATCAATTTTCGCCACCTGTAGCATACCCTATTTATGTTAGCTCATGTTTCCGGCCTGTTTGAGGAAATCATTCAATACTAATTCATAACTGAAAACAATCCTGACGTCCGCCCAGAGTGAAGTTCAATAGTGCTTCTGCATCATCAACCGGGAATTAAATAATTTAAGGTGTTCCTACATGAACAATATGAGTATGGGAGGCTTTGGACAAGCTTGCACATCCAGCTTGTTTCAGCATCGTGATCAGTACATGTTGCAGCAGCAACAGGGGATGGTCATGGGCATTGAGCTTTTGTTTGAAAAGAAGCTTTACAAGAGTGACACAGATAAGCTCTGTAGATTGGCCATTCCCAAGATGGTTGCTAAGGAACGTCTTCTAAAATACTGCAAACCTCATGAAATTACACAAGTGATTCATGATGGCATGTTCTTTCCAATATTTGATTTGGACGAGGGAATAGAGGAGACATTCTTGTTCAAGTTCTGGGGCCGGAGTAGCAAGACTTATGTGTTTCAGCATGGATGGATCGAGTTTGTGAGAAGAAAAGCACTCAAAACTGGTGATAGAATCAAGATTTGGAGGGATCATGTGAATGGCCGATTTTGCATCACCTGCTCCACATCAACCACCAGCAATACAACTGTCAAGACAGCTACCAGCAGTATGGTTACAGATAGGAATCTATATGAAAAGGATGTGATGACGACCGTTTCCGACGACATATCTTCTTCGGCCTTACACTCTGTTGCTGCCCATGCTCGTAACATTTTTGTTCAGCTTCTTATTAATTTATTAGTTATGTCTAATTCATTGTTCTTGTTTATAGTCTCTGCAAAAGCAATCGTTAACTCATCTTTGTTTGTTCTCAATGCCTGCTTGCAGGTTTATGCTGTGATACAACAGTGTGCACATGCCTTCGACTCACAGTGGTAAAGCTTGAGAAAATAGAAAGTTGATATCCAAAATGAAATGTTGTTCCTATCTTTTTACTTGAACTGGGAGCTTAATCATTGAGCAATTTAATGTGACAATCGCCGTTTAGGTTAAAATTGCATGAAGGGAAAGTAGGTTTGAACCAATTTTTGTTATATGGAGCGAGGAAGCAAATATCTATGAGGGATTTTTATTCCATAGCATTATCCAGATTAATGGATTATGTAATATTGAACATAGTTTGGAAATGTCAAATATATCTGTACAATTTATGGCACTTTTTTAAGCTTATTTAATAAATTTATTTTATCCATAAAATGGTAAGTTTTAGTGAATGTATTTTCTCCGAATATTATAAATATGGGATATTATTTAATATCTACAAAATAGATTATATACAATAATATGATTTCAATATGGTATTTTATTTAATATAACAAAATAGATTATAGCCAATAATATGATTTCTCATATTGAGAGTTTTTTACTGTCATTTATTTTGTGCCAGTGATAAAAATCAAAATCTAAAGAGGCAATTGGAAATAAATTACTATCCCCACTATACACTACCAGATTTCTTGTCGAACTGGAAATAAATTACTATCCTCACTATCCACTACTAGATTTCGTGTCGAATTAGAGGCATACATCAACGGACTCATACTCTTCCTATGTAACATTTTTCCTAGCCCTCAACTCTTCATAAAGAGTAAATGCCAGGTATGGCATATCCTTCGTCTAATTTCATTTCAATAGTCATGAACATTGTTAATAACAAATTACATGTCGAAAAAAACAAAAAAATTGAAAGAAAAAGAAAAAGAAACATAGTAATGTGTAAGTAGTTGTTCCTTAATGGATTTTATTTATAGTGATAACATATATGCCAAAATCTAGGTCACTGTTTCTGGCCTTTCAGAGCATACCAACCTACTAAAAAAGAAATTTATTCAACCTTATTATGTAAGCTACTACTTTTCTCGCACTATGAAATTCCTTCCAGCTACGACTCTCCTCGCACTATGAAATTCATTGAGTAATCCACTCCCATGGGCTATTCCAAGCTTTCATTAGTGGTGTTGTTTTAAGATAGCATCTATGTTTCCCATTCTTTTCCGTTATTATTTCCTCGCTATTTCCTTCTCTCATCATGACTCTCAATCATTATTTCTTAGTTTTATGTCCAATAGTTTTTCTCTAGATTTTCTCTGACCATCATTAGCATTGATTGATGATTTGAGGATATGAATCGTAAACATATATTTTAATCTTTTTTTTAGTGTACAATTCATTCATCCCTCTAGCTCTGAGTCTCCTTATTTTTAACAAGACTTTTCTTCCCTAGACGCCATGATACATTAGTGTGCTTTTTGAGGAAGGGATGGTGGGGGTCATGGGAATTTTAGAGATCCAAATTCAATTTTGAGCTAAATCTATTACTCAAAGAAATGTGATTAAAACTCTTCCAAAAAGTTGAACAAAATTCAACACACTTAAAGAAGAAGTATGACATGAATTCTAAGGTATATTGGGCTCTATGGCAAGGAGGACATTGCATCCTAAATACATGGAATACTAGAAACCATTATTATACATAGTTGATATTTATGGGTAATGAGTTAAACTATTGTTGGGGAAGGTTTTTGTTAATCGAAGGTATGCATGGGACAACCTTACACATAAGTTAGAAGAATTGAAGTTGTTGTTGATGAATGAGGAAGGACGAATGGCATACATTGAAATGGTATTGCCTCATAGCATGACACTGAAACCACACTACAAGGATGTAGACTACCTAGTCTAACTTCACATCTCTATTTTCAGGGCTCACAAGTTCTTCTCAATGGTTTCTTTATTCACTATATATGGAATTTTAGCTTTTGTGATTACGGTATGATATGCTGACTTTCCAACTTATGGGACATCATCTTTCTTTTTTAAATCCCTATTGTTAGTTCTTGGCATACATTTTCAAACTCTAGGCTATGCTTTTGGTTTTCTTATGCTCAGCTTTCCCCTGGGATAGCTAATCTTTATGTTTGTGGGTGCTTTCTTTTGCAACCCATATATAGACTCTCAATGACCAACAACCCTCGGTATAGCTAATCTTCTTTATGTTTATGGGTGCTCTTTGTTGCAACCCATATTTAGACTTTGAATGACCAACACTTATTTGATCTCTAGTTTGGTTCCCTATGTCGCTAACCAAGGATGAATAACATTGCAAGACCACTGTAACTTAAAATGAGGTGACTTTTAGATCATTTTCTCAATAGTTTTTGTAATTATTTTTCCCTTTATTTGGACTCAAAATTTGAGAAGATCATAATTTAATTTGCTGTTTATTTTTATGGTGTTGAATTCATTTTTACTTTCAAAAATGTAATTTAAATGAGTATATATTACGACTCACCATGGAAAAAATTGTTTGATTAAACTATATTTAAAATTAACAAATAATTAAACAGATCAATAATTTTATAATATAAATAATATAAACAATATTATATTAATTACCTTCATAATTATATTAACAGCTGATATTATAATATATAATTCTTTATAAATATAAAAAATTTGTGAGTGATATACTATTTCATGTATTTGCCAATAATATTGACCGTATTCTAAGAGAAATTTTCAGCATTACAGATAATTTCACCTATAACACGATAAAAAATAATTTCGCCTATATATATTTCAACTTTGAGTTATGAATATACAAATAATTTAGCCTATAACATGATAAAAAAATAATTTGCATATATCTTTCAAGATTTCCGTGAATGTAATTTGATGCCCATTAGAAATAAAATATAATTAATTAAACTTGGGGAAAAATAATATAATCTCATCGTTCATTCAATAGCCGTTCTGTTGAGCTGTGATGGTTTTGCTTTCCAAAATGGGAAGAAAATATGAAAGCATTTTCAGTGTTTCCAAAATAAAATAGAGCCGTTATTTTATTTTAGAAACTGAAACTCACATGCGGCCACGCTGAAAATAGTTTTTAGTAATTTTTCCTTTTATGGGGCTTCCCAAAAAAAGGCTTTTAGCGTTTTGCTTTTCTATAAACATCAAGTTAGGCTACCTGTAGCACATACCCTATTTATATCAACTCCTGTTTCCGGCCTGTCTGATGAAATTGTCCAACACTGAAAACAATCCTGACGCCCGCCCAAAGTGAAGTTCAATAGTGTTTCTGCATCATAAAAGGAGAATTAATTAAAAAGTTTTCCTACATGAATACCATGAGTATGGGAGGCCTTCGAGGAAGTTGCACATCCTACACACGGGATGATGTTCGTGATCTGTACATGTTGCAGCAAGAACAGGGGATGGTGATGGGCATTGAGCTCTTGTTTGAAAAGAAGCTTTACAAGAGTGACACAGATAAGCTCTGTAGATTGGCCATTCCCAAGATGGTTGCTAAGGAACGTCTTCTAAAATATTGCAAACCTCATGAAATTACACAAGTGATTCATGATGGCATGCCGTTTCCCATATTTGATTTGGACGAGGGAATAGATGAAACATTTATGTTCAAATTCTGGGGCCAGAGTAGCAAGACTTACGTGTTTCAGCATGGATGGATCGACTTTGTGCGAAGAAAAGCACTCAAAACTGGTGATAGTATCAAGATTTGGAGGGATCATGTGAATGGCCGATTTTGCATCACCTGCTCCACATCAACCACCAACAACAGAACTGTCAAGACACCTACCAGCAGTGTGGTTACAGATAAGGATCTATATGAAAAGGACGTGATGATGACCGTTTCCGACCACATCTCTTCTTCGGTCTTACACTCTGTTCCTGCCCGTGCCCGTAAGATCTTTGTTCAGCTTCTTATTAATTCATTATTAATGTCTAATTAATTACTCTTGTGTATAGTCTCTGCATATGTAATCATTAACTCATCTCTGTTTGTTCTCAATGGCTGGTTGCAGGTTTGTGCTGTGATACAACAATATGCACATGCCTTCGGCTGAGAATGGTAGAGGTTGAGAAAATAGAAAGTTGATGTCCAAAATGAAATATTGTTCCTATCTTTGTACTTGAACTCGGAGGTTAATCATTGAGCGATTTAATGTGACAATGGCCGGTTTGGTCGAAATTGCCTAAAGGGAATGTAAGTTTGAACGAATTTTTGTTATAAGAAGCGAGGAAGTAAATATCTATGGGGGATTTTTAGTCGAGCATTATCCAGCATAATGGATTATATAATATTGAACATATTTTGGAAATGTCAATTATATCTGTATAATCTTTTTCAGCATCTTATTGAAATCATATTAGAGACAAAAATATGTTGCAATTATTTCTATGAAGAGCATATTATCTTTTAAAAATGGGACCTGCTGATTGCTGCTTTTCCGTTTATTTAATAAAAACAAGTTAAAGTTTACGTGGATAGCTTTAGTGAGGGTATTTTAATATTGCCTGGAAAATTATGGAAATTTAGGTCATATTTAGAGAAAATCTGGCAAGGATTTTTGTAAATCCAACTTATAGTTGTTAAACTTCAAAATTTTAACTGTCTTAGACTTTTTTGATGGTGCAGAATCTATTTCCCCCATCAAAAACACGTTTCAAACACTCCCTCTACAAAAATTTTTGAATTCTTTTACCAGATTCCTGCCACTTTTAACAGTCCAAGCAATTCCTCTGCCTCAATAAACGACTCCTTTTAATATTTATTCATTTAAATTATTTCCATTATTTACCTCAGTTAAGTAAAGCTACTATGGCCGATAGCTATTTGTCAAGTCCTTGCTGTGGATAGAACAAATGCAGGACTCAAATTAGGTTACTAAGCCCAATTAAAAAAACAAAAAGACATTGATGCTTATAATATATTAAAGGACCATTCTATATTGAACTCGTACAACCGATGCAATTTTCTTGGCTAGCATTAGGTGTCCCATCACAAATCTGCATACCGACTTTGATCCTGTTCTTGAATTCAACGTTGCCGGTGATGCGTTCGAATCATGGGAACAGAACCCTACTCTCAAACAACCTTTCTCGGAACAGGAAACCCTGTCCCGCTTCAATTTTTCTGTCAAAACACTTCCAAAACCCTTCGAAACCTGGGCTGTAACATGATTCAGTAAGACGATACCTGTCGTAGAAATTGAAATAAAAAATGAATAAATTACAGTGAAATTTTAAATAAATTTATTCAAATATTTAATCTATCTACCGATTAATTTTTATTTTTTTAATTTCACGTTGTAAAATGAAAACTACAGGTTGTACCTGGAAAACCCTCGAGGAAGGCTGAAATCTCAGCTTCAGGTGGGTAAATCATAGTTGATATTTATGGGTAATGAGTTAAATTATTGTTGGGGAAGGTTTTTGTTAATCGAAGGGATGCATGGACAACCTTAGCATAAGTTAGAAGAATTGAAGTTGTTGTTGATGAACGGAGAAGGACAAATGACATACATTGAAATCGTATTGCCTCCTAGCATGATGATGAAACGACACTACAAGGATGTAAACTACCTGATGGAACTTCACATTTCTATCTTCAGGGTTCATAAGTTCTTCTCAATGGTTGGTTTTTGTTAATCGAAGGGATGCATGGGACAACCTTAGCATAAGTTAGAAGAATTGAAGTTGTTGTTGATGAACGGAGAAGGACAAATGACATACATTGAAATCGTATTGCCTCCTAGCATGATGATGAAACGACACTACAAGGATGTAAACTACCTAATGGAACTTCACATTTCTATCTTCACGGTTCATAAGTTCTTCTCAATGGTTGCTTTGTTCATTATATCTAGAATTTTAGCTTTTGTGGCATAGGACAACCTTATGCATAAGTTGGAAGAATTGAAGTTGTTGTTGATGGATGATGAAGGACGAATGGCATACATTGAAATGGTATTGCCTCATAGCATGACGCTGAAACCACACTACAAGGATGTAGACTACATAATCAAACTTTACATCTCTATTTTCGTGGCTCACAAGTTCTTCTCAATGGTTGCTATGTTCACTATATCTGGAATTTTAGCTTTTGTGATTATGGTATGATATGTTGGCTTTCCAACTTATGGGACATCATTTTTCTCTTTAAATAACTATTGTTAGTTCTTGGCATACATTTTCAAACTCTAGGCTATGCTTTTGGTTTTTTTTACGCTTGGCTTTCCCCTAGGGATAGCTAATCTTTATGTTTGTGGGTGCTTTTTTTTGCAACCCATATTTAGACTCTCAATGACCAACAACCCTCGATATAGCTAATCTTTATGTTTGTGGGTGCTCTTTTTTGCAACCCATATTTAGACTTTGAATGACCAACACTTATTTGATCTCTAGTTTGGTTCCCTATGTCGCTAACCAAGGATGAATAACATTGCAAGACCACTGTAACTTTGAAAAAAATAAAATGTAGTATTTAATTAATGAGGTGACTCTTAGATCTTTTTCTGAATAGTTTTTCTAATTATTTTTCTCTTTATTTTGACTCAAAATTTGAGAAAATCATAATTTAATTTGTTGTTTATTTTTATGGTGTTGAATTCATTTTTGCTTTCAAAAATGTAATTTAAATGAGTATATTACAATCTCACCATAAAAAAAATTGTTTAATTAAACTATATTTTAAAAAATAACAAATAATTAAAACACATCATAATTTTATAAATATAAATAATATAAACAATATTATATTAATTACCTTCATAATTATATTAACAGCTGATTTATAATATATATAATCTTTATAAATATAAAAATCGCTGAGTGATATACTATTTCATGTATTTGGCAATAATATTGACCCTTGACTTTCGAAATCAAAATATATTCTAAGAGAAATTTTCAGCATTACAGATAATTTCACCTATAACACGATAAAAGATAATAATTTCGCCTATATATATTTAAACTTTGAGTTATGAATATACAAATAATTTAGCCTATAACATGATAAAACAAGACGAGCTGCGAAGCAGCAAGTCCGTGCCAGTGTACTTGAAGTGAACTCTATGTATATGCCACGTTGACAGGATGGCCAGTGTCAAGTATGCCAGCGG
The DNA here is from genome assembly GCA_000404065.3 of Pinus taeda. Classification (NCBI taxonomy): domain Eukaryota; kingdom Viridiplantae; phylum Streptophyta; class Pinopsida; order Pinales; family Pinaceae; genus Pinus; species Pinus taeda. Next base: position 81,202 of record APFE031520870.1, read on the forward strand.
TTGCGGTTGATCCCATTTCAGTAGTAGGAAAGCCAGTCATATTGAAGTTAGAACCAGACCTGAGTCCTATAGCACGTTGGATGGAACAACAATGGCTTGAAAGTCACAAAGTGATGGAACATGCCCTGTGCCAGTGAGGACCTGTTGCTTAAATCTGAGCAAGTGTCCCCACTTGAACCTTTTCAGTAACATTTACACTAGAAATGAGACCTGTACAATACTCGGAGCTTCTAGGAATTCGATAACCTTGTTTAGAGTCAGGAGAAATGCTATTGCGAATTATTTGAATGTTTAACTGCTGCAGCATGTGTTCTTCTTCTATCCATCACAGCCGTACCGACTCTGAAACTGTAACAGATGCTATTCGAAAAAGTAATTTCTTATAAGAAACTCAATTGCGGCTTAGCATTCGTTGGAAAACTGCGAGAATGAACATTACAGCGGAAGGCAGTGGGCAGTGAATCCATTGGTCGCAAACGCATGATGCATATATTGAAGAGGTCATTTTGTAATTAAACACACAACCCAAAAGAAACGTTTCAGTGAATAGAGAAACTGCCACCAGCAAAGTTTGGTAATCATATGGAATGAATTGATGTACATGGAATGAACAAGTGGAGGGAAATGGCTCGTGTATTGAGTCAGTGTCATATCCCAATAGCCACATATTACCACATAGCTACGCTTTAAACGTTGAATTGTATTTAGCACATTCGACCGATGACAACTCATTTAACACGCAAAGTTGTTGGTTGACATGATCACGATCAATTTCAGATTTCGATTTAAGTCGTCATGTTTTTATTCGTTGTTTGGCATAACAATTTAGTGGATCTAACTTCTAAGAGCCCTCAAATCCTTATTAATTTAAAATCTCAAAATTCTCTTTTAATAGTCACTTAGAAATATGTAGAAATAAATTACATATATTTGAAAGAATGAATCGTCCATTAAATTGTTTTAATTATTATAATTTCAGAATTTTGTGTTTTAAAATCAATTTTAAAAGAATTAAAAAAATATAACGATTTTATGCATAAATTACTACTCGTGAAGCAAAAACGTAATACTCTACTTCACATTACTTTGACTTTAACATTGGAATTCCATTTGTATTTTACACTATACTTCTAGTGGAATTCCATTTCTTCTTTTACATGGAATTCCATTTTTTCTTTTACATCAAACTATGAGAAATTTGGCCCTCGCATGAGAGCTAAGTGCCTGACTTGTCCGTCCTTCTGCGAACATGTTTATATCAGACCTGCTAGGTGTCTCAGACCCTTCGCTCTCGAAGAATAGTAGGCATTACCTGTCCTTATCTTAATGTCCTGTTTTGGTCCTAAGTTGTTGTCGATGGCATAAGCATGTGATTCATCGGTGAATTTGGATCATGGTTTCACTCACTGGTTTGGCTGGGGCGTTGCTGGGCGAAGTTGTTGGGCATAGATCGGCATCATGATGATAGCACCACAAAGCGGTCTATAGGGCAGGTTGGTGCAGCATCGGGACGACTGGTTCTAGCACGACAAAACGGTCTATGGGGCAGGTTGGTGCAGCATCGGGACGACTGGTTGGTTGTTGATCGGCTAGACGACGGCATTAGAGAATGGCAGGAAAGCACTATTCTCAAATATGAGTTGATGTTTCAGCAAGAGCAGATTGATAGTCTGGAAAAGATGAATCAGGAGCTGCAGGATCAGTATCAGATGAAACAGGAGCAGGTTGATAGTCTAATGAAGAGTAATCAGGAGAAGGATCTCTGCTCTCTCTCTGTTTCATCAGGAAAAGAAAAGCAAGAAGAGGAGAGAAGATCAGATCAGATTTCGTGCTACCCACCTATATTTCTTACTCCCAACTTCCAAGTCATCCTCTGTGGAAGGAATTTAGGCCGTGCAGATCCTATTTTGGTTTGAGATTTAGGCCATTTGGGGCCAGATTGTATTGTGCACAGTTGCCTGATGAGACACTATTAATATAAAGGAAAATTTGTGCTGAGAGGACAGTAAACAGGCCCAACAATCCTGTACTGAGAAAGGCTCAGGTTCGTGGACCTGAAACCTTCAAATCTGAGAGCTTTCAATAAGTTGAGTTTATAGCTAGATTCTCTACAGAAAATCCCTTTTTCTCAGTTAATATGAAGTTATCTCGGCTACCCATAAGCCCTTTCAAGGCCAATTAGTTGGAGTAATCTGAAGAGATGGGGAGAGCCCCATGTTGTGACAAGGCTAATGTGAAGAAAGGACCATGGCCTCCTGAGGAGGACTCTAAACTGAAGGAATATATAGAAAAGTTTGGCACTGGAGGCAACTGGATTGCTTTGCCCCAGAAAGTTGGTATGGCCTCCTTCATATATCAATATTTCATCCAGAAATTTAATAGATCGACCCTATATTCAATTCCTTTTCAGTTTTCTAATAGTAGGGCTCATTTTCCTAGGCCATAGAAGCGTTCTTCTAAGCCACCATCCTCCGATGAATGTCCCGGAAGTTTTGCATTTATAACTAATTATGGTATATGTGTTGTTGTGAAGATGTTGCAATTTGTTTTTAGAATCATGGGAAAGGATTTTAACACAAGTATTCCATGGCATGGTCCTTAGGATTCTAGGTTTTGTAATGATGTCATCAGAATTTACGCTATCTCTATAAGAAGAATGAAATTAGGATCTAATGAAGAGTAATAAGATGAAACAGGAGCATATTGATAGTCTTATTAAGATGAATCAGGAGCTGCAGGATCGGGAGCGAGCCTGTATTTTCTGCGACTGAAATCTTCCGGATCCTGTGCAACAGCCATGGCTTGCGTTGCAAAATATCATCGCCCTCTTAATGTGCTCGATGAAAGTCCTAGGAAGCGCAAGAAACTAACTTCATCGTGGGATGTTCTTCCCTCTCAGCTCCAGGTTGGTTTCTACTCTTGAATTTCTAAATTAATCAAAGTTTTCTTTCCATTCTATTTAGTTAACTGGGATTCCTTCCGCCCTTTAGATTGTGGGGAATTAATGAACAACGACATGTGCAGAGCCAACCAACTATTTTATCTGCCGACCCAGAAAATGGAAATGGAAAAGTAAGTGTCCCTATCTCATCAGGGGCAGAACACTCCATTCCAAGGAGCGGCTGCTGCAGACAGAGACTCTGAAAGGTTTCAACGTTATTTTCTTGTTATTTACATGCATGCGTGTTAAAAATTGTACTGTGATTAGTATCGGTATTAAACCCTAGTTATCTTTCTCCACCGTACACTGATTACTATTATTCTTATAATCTGTTTACTGCATACTGAATGTCACAGTTACCACGGTAGGCAGCCCTACGAGAGCCAGAGCGTTGGAGATGCTGGGATTAAGCCAAGAGCCATCATTCTGAGACTTGCCATGACAAGAAATGGAATGCTTCATCTGCAAGCAAGGTCATAGGAAAAGAAGATTACCGCTACTGTTAGATTTACTGCAAATCTTTTGAATGTTAGGTTTATTGCAAACTTATAAATATCAAAATTGATTATCATAACAAAGAATCCATGAAATCATCACAAAGGATGCAGTTGTTTTTCTTACTAAACATGAAATCATCACCTGTGCAGGCTCTGCGCCCAGATGCTGCCTAGAAAGTATGTAACTGCTCCAGTGCGTTTGTCCTCTCTGTCTGTAGAGGAGGAACAGTATGATCCTGGACTGGCCATATGTGAAGATAAGGAAAATCGGAACGGTCCTAGTTTGTGAAGATAAGGAAAATGGGGACGGTCCTGGTTTTTGTAGAAAACAACCAACCTAACCGTGAACCCTTAGCAACATTTGTAGCAGCATGCAGAGTGACACATTGCAACAGTAGCTCTCTAAAGAGCCCACCGTGTTCAGCTTCGTCATAGCCCAAATGCAGTAAGAGCTAGCATTTTATATTGCCAGATTAATGTTAGCATTAATCAACAGTTCCTAATGCGATAAGAGCTAGCATTTTATATTGCCAGATTAATGTTAGCATTAATCAACAGTTCCTAAAAATGAATGAGAAAGACCCGGACAAATGCAATATAATATATGGTTTCAGCGCCTCTGCCTCGGGAAGAGGCCAAATAAGACCACAAACCACTATGATCTAAAAAACTTTGTTTATACGACTAACAAGCGTGTTCAAACAGGTGAACTAATGCTAAGTACATCATTATTAATATAGTCCCTGGCCATTGCCAGAGCGCAGGGACTAAAAATAATTTGGCATATATCTTTCAAGATTTCCGTGAATGTAATTTGATGCCAATTAAAAATAAAATACTAAAACTACTTTGGCATATATCTTTCAAGATTTCCGTGAATGTAATTTGATGCCAATTAAAAATAAAATATAATTAATTAAACTTGGGGAAAATAATATAATCTCATCGTTCATTCAATAGCCGTTCTGTTGGTTTTGCTTTCCAAAATGGGAAGAAAATATGAAAGCATTTTCAGTGTTCTCCAAAATAAAATAGGGCCGTTATTTTATTTTAGAAACTGAAACTCACATGCGGCCACGCTGAAAATAGTTTTAGTAATTTTTGCTTTTATGGGCCTTCCCAAAAAAAGGCTTTTAGCGTTTTGCTTTTCTATAAACATCAAGTTAGGCTACCTGTAGCACATTTCCTATTTATATCAACTCCTGTTTCCGACCTGTCTGAGGAAATTGTCCAACACTCATTCATAACTGAAAACAATCCTGACGCCCGCCCAAAGTGAAGTTCAATAGCGTTTCTACATCATAAAAGGAGAATTAATTAAAAGTTTTCCTACATGAACACCATGAGTATGGGAGGCTTTCGACGAAGTTGCATATCCTACACACGGGATGATGTTCGTGATCTGTACATGTTGCAGCAACAACAGGGGATGGTGATGGGCATTGAGCTCTTGTTTGAAAAGAAGCTTTACAAGAGTGACACAGATAAGCTCTGTAGATTGGCCATTCCCAAGATGGTTGCTAAGGAACGTCTTCTAAAATACTGCAAACCTCATGAAATTACACAAGTGATTCATGATGGCATGCCGTTTCCCATATTTGATTTGGACGAGGGAATAGATGAAACATTTATGTTCAAATTCTGGGGCCAGAGTAGCAAGACTTACGTGTTTCAGCATGGATGGATCGACTTTGTGCGAAGAAAAGCACTCAAAACTGGTGATAGTATCAAGATTTGGAGGGATCATGTGAATGTTCGATTTTGCATCACCTGCTCCACATCAACCACCAACAACAGAACTGTCAAGACACCTACCAGCAGTGTTGTTACAGATAAGGATCTATATGAAAAGGACGTGATGATGACCGTTTCCGACCACATCTCTTCTTCTGTTCCTGCCCGTGCCCGTAAGATCTTTGTTCAGCTTCTTATTAATTCATTATTAATGTCTAATCAATCACTCTTGTGTATAGTCTCTGCATATGTAATCATTAACTCATCTCTGCTTGTTCTCAATGGCTGGTTGCAGGTTTGTGCTGTGATACAACAATATGCACATGCCTTCGGCTGAGAATGGTAGAGGTTGAGAAAATAGAAAGTTGATGTCCAAAATGAAATATTGTTCCTATCTTTGTACTTGAACTTGGAGGTTAATCATTAAGCGATTTAATGTGACAATGGCCGGTTTGGTCGAAATTGCCTAAAGGGAATGTAAGTTTGAACGAATTTTTGTTATAAGAAGCGAGGAAGTAAATATCTATGGGGGATTTTTGGTCGAGCATTATCCAGCATAATGGATTATATAATATTGAACATATTTTGGAAATGTCAATTATATCTGTATAATCTTTTTCAACATCTTATTGAAATCATATCAGAGACAAAAATATGTTGCAACTATTTCTATGAAGACCATACTATCTTTTAAAAATGGGACCTGCTGGTTGCTGATTTTTATGCTTTTCAGTTTATTTAATAAAAACAGATTAAAGTTAACGCGGATAGCTTTAGTGAGGGTATTTTAATATCTCCTAATTTAAGTAGTCGGAGGAATTGCCTGGAAAGCGGTCATATTTAGAGAAAATCTGGCAAGGATTTTTGTAAATTCAGCTTATAGTTGTTAAACTTCAAAATTTTAAGTGTCTTAGTTTTTTATGGCGCAGAATCTATTTCCACTATCAAAAACACCTTTCAAACACTCCCTCTACAAAACTTTTTTGAATTATTTTACCAAATTCCCGCCACTTTTAACATTCGAGCCAATTCCTCTGCGTCAGTAAACGACTCCTTTTAATATTTATTCATTTAAATTATTTCCATTATTTACCTCCGTTAAGTAAAGCTACTATGGCCGATAGCTATTTGTCTAAGTCCTTGATGTGGATAGAACAAATGCAGGACTCAAATTAGGTTACTAAGCCCAATTAAAAAAACAATAAAAAAACAAAAAGACATTGATGCTTATAATATATTAAAGGACCATTCTATATTGAACTCGTACAACCGATGCAATATTCTTGGCTAGCATTAGGTGTCCCATCACAAATCTGCATACCGACTTTGATCCTGTTCTTGAATTCAACGGTGCCGGTGATGTGTTCGAATCATGGGAACAGAACCCTACTCTCAAACAACCTTTCTCGGAAACAGGAAACCCTTCGAAACCTGGGCTGTAACATGATTCAGTAAGACGACACCTGTCGTAGAAATTGAAATAAAAAATAAATAAATTACAGTGAAATTTTAATAAATTTATTCAAATATTTAATCTATCTACCGACTAATTTTTTTTTTTTAATTTCACATTGTAAAACGAAAATTACTAAGTTGTAACTGGAAAACTCTTGAGGAAGGCTGAAATCTCAGCTTCAGGTGGGTAATTTTTCCTGCTGTTTTCAGATGCATGCTGAAAGGAACCTTTCAAGATCAAATGCTAAAAATGTGGCAATGTACTACAGACTTCAAAGATGAAAAATGTTTCTTCCATGTGCTGTAAACTTTAATGATCGAAGCGATAAATCTTACCCAACAAACTGTCCATCCACCAGCCATAATTTTATAAAATATTTGATGTTGTAAGGTCGAGAAGGAATGGACATTAATAAGGGTTTTTGGGCTGAGTGGAGGTAAAGGATCACCGCGGGAAAGTGGTCATAGCAAAAGTACCTTGTGACAGAAAGGTGAGGCTCTTTGTTCCATAGGAAATTTAATTGTATTACTTTAAAGACAGACTAGTCTAAAAGCTGCCCAATAACGCTGTGGGTATTTAACTAATGCTCCAAACTGACACTACTATATAAAAGGGGTTTTAAGATAATATTTGAGAAGGTTTTTGCGTAAATTATTTTAACTTGAGACAAAAAAAACTTGTGTATTGTTTTAAATATTGTCTTTAAGTCTGTCTAAAAAACTTATTGATTATTGTTTTAAAGATTATTGTCTTAAAAAAATTTCTTAGAAGACAATTTCATTTTTGTCTTTCTTGAGAGAATTTCATTTTTGTCTCTCTAGAAACAACACTTAGATTAGAGACAATATGTGTTTAATACTAGCTATTGTCTCTCTAGAGACAAGACTTTTTTTTTTTTTAAAGATAGCTTTTGTCTTTCTAGAGACAATATAAAACAATGAATAAGGAAATATCTCACCATTGAAATAAATGGATATAAAAAACAGTTAATTAAAAATAAACTACAAAATCCTTGATTAATTCATGTTAGCAACACAGTGGAATTCAACCACCAACCTCTTGCTTGTAAGGTAGACGCTCTTCCATTGACCTAGCACTCTTTAAACAATTACTTGAAGAGTTATGGCAATACTGAAAAACTACATTTATAGCCATTGATTTAAAATAAAAAATAAAAAAATAAAAAATGCTATATAATCTTTATAAAAACTATAATCATGGAGACCATATTTTTAACTTACTAAAACTAGCAATTTTCCCAAAACGTGCAAAGAGAGGAGGATTATATCTCTAGCAAAAAAAATTCAAAATCTTATATTAGTATACAGTGGCATATCCATGTGTTGGGATTTCATTCCATGTTAAGGCTTCTTTTTCTTCATCTTCTTCTCCACACATGTATGTGTCTATTATTCTGTATATGCACTCATATAAAATTCTATAACAAAATGTCTTCATTTACAAACGAAAAACAAAAAGAATCATGATTTGTGAATCCAAAATCTGCGATTGAGTCGTTATCAAAGCAAAAGAATGAAATGGAGTGGATATATTCTCTTTCACCTTGCAATTAGTTCTCCCTACTTAAAAGTTAATAGAACTAGAATATGTTTTTCCTTTGAATTTTAAGTTGGATAGATTCATGGCTCCATCCTAGCTCCACAATTATTCAGAGCGCTCTATGGCTTGGGATTTCCACACCAGCCATTTTTTACGACAATGAAGAGTACTGATGACTGAGGACATGTGCTCAAAATGTCATCTATGTTGCTGCTAAATGCAAAGATATATCATAATAATGACAAAAACAACAACAAGTTCCTTATTAAACAAGTGGACATTGATTATAAAAAGGACAGGATGACATAATGGAAGACAAACTACTCTTCAGTAGCCTGTGCCAAGAAACCATGGTGCACACTCAACAAAATAGATAAGCATAACATGTGAAAAGTTACAAACTATGAACTGTAAAGAAAAAGGTCAAAAAACTACTTACCACAATTGCTCCAGTAGGATCTATCCACGAGTAAAGAGCACTTGCAAGAATAGTAGCAATTAGACCGATTGTCTTGGTGATCATATCAAAGAAATGTTCTTGAGCATATTCCTTCACAATCTCATTAGTTAAAGTTCAACAATGTATTACAAGGAACAACATCACAAAATTAACTTAAACCATAATTCCAACCACCCAATTCCATTTGTAAAGTTAATTCCTCGTACGCAAATTGGAAAAATAGTCTCTCTCTCAAAATACAATACACAAAATTTTGACCATAAGGTACATGATAGAAAAATCAACAATATGATATGAAGCATGGAGAAGCAAATCCATGGCTAATTTGAGCTCAATATGAGGGTAAGTTTTAAGACAAGGAGTGGGATTATAACCACACAAAAAAACAAGAGTATGTAAACTGATTTATTAAAAACAAAACTGTAAGACTTATCATACAAGTAGGTCTCAAGAAAGGCACATGGGTTTTCGTTGTTTGGGCACTGCAATCACATGCTTCCTTTTAATCTATATTCATAAGACTAGCATTTGTAAATAAAGGGGTACTTGCAAGAGTTGATGTCAAGATATGATGGTTTCTACTAATGGCCATACAAGAAAATGAGTCAGGAAGCTTTTAATTTATATTTGAAAAATAGAAAGCAATTCTACCAGATATCAGAGAATATATAAAACCATAAATGCAGGCATTTTAAACTTAGTTTTGCTGTGAGGGGTTATAGAAACTTCAAATGTAAGAAGAAAATGTACAAATAATTATTCTAATTTGACATGACAATGAAAAATTCAGAATATCTTATAGCACACTCAGGGTCACCAAACCTCTCTCATAGTGAAACAACAACGTGTTTGACCTACAAAATCAAGAGCATATAAATTCTATTAATTTCTAAAATGGAGCCCCAAAAATTCCTTGTTCAGAAAGAGGGTTCAACTCCTGAGACTTGCAGAAAGATAAGTTGTGTGATCTGTGTCTAGTTTTATATCAAGGAGTTTAGGACCAAATTGGAGGAAAAGAAATCATGGGTTACATTGTACATGTATGAGCGAGACTAAGACCTCTAGTCCAATATGTAACATGCAAATTCAACGTTGTTGTTTGGATGAAGTTTGATTTTTGTTCATTCTCCCATCTTGTTTTCTATTTTCCTACAACCCTTTAATGGTTTTGACAGTCGTTCCACAACTTTCGCTAACTTTGTGTGTAGGTGCATCTTCTGTAGCTCTAGCACTATGAAACTGCAAACTCGATTCTGCAACAATTGTTGTTTGACTCTACCTTGCCCAGACTTGCACCGTCTAGCCAGAGAACAAATTATGAACTCAATTATAGCAAAAATTAAAATTGTCAAGGGTTCATTTACTAGATTTCCTTGTTTGAGTTGGAAGAGGAATTCAATTAGACCCAATTTATAGCTCCATTTTCATGGATGTCGACTTTTGATCGTCCTCCATAATTTATTAACAATCCCTGGAGAAGTAAACAACTTTAGAAATTACTAGTAATTATGATATTTTTGCAAAACATCTCCTCTCCATAGATACAAGTTAGCTTTGAAAGTTGTCAATCTACTCCACTTTCTATTTTTTTTAGTGGTGTAAAAAGTGTTATTATCTCTTATTTAGCTCATAACTATAACACCTTTTTCAGACATAGTCATCGTATTAGCTTTTACTTACATGTGACTATCATTAATCCTAGAGAAGTGAATATCTAGGTCAAGAAGGCAACCTAGACACCATGATACATAATGAATGCTACCTCATTTTACAAAATGGATTTGGTATATATTTGATTTAGATTTAGTGTCAACAAGAACACAAAAGAGTAAGCTATTCTGATATAAATACCTTCATATGGCTGAGATATCATCATTTGAATCTCAAGTGATGAGTGGCCAACCCAAGTAACAACAACAACAACTTTCAGGTCAATATCTACATGGATTGGGTTTTTTCAACACCATCTTGTCAACTGATGATGTCACTAGTAACAATGGTCTTGTTGTGTTGTCCTTATCAACACAGACCTGCAAGAGAGGAAACCATTAAAAATATAATGTAAATGTTTCCACTTTCAACCAAAAAAATTCTTGCACAGAAAATGTTACATCTGCAACTTTCCCAATAACAATTTTTTATCAATCTAAGCAATAGTAAAAAATACAAATTCACATTCCTACAAGAGATGGAACATTTTAGGGTTCTTGCTAATTTTATTTTCTTCCCAAAAAATTGATTTGCAAGGTTTCATTTTTTAACAAAAATGGTTCACTCAGACTCTTTAGCATAAATTTCTATTTCTTAAATAATTGTCAAAATGTTATAGAAGCTATATATAAAATCCTTAAAAACTTGAATATTTTTGCATAGCATTTTATAGTTGCCATTTTAAGTATCATTAAGATTCAACAACCTAAACAAACACTCTATTGAAGTGGAATTCCATTACACTATGTAGGTCCTATTTGTCAATCTCTCTGATTGAATGCTTTTCAGGTTCTAAGGCAAGATCTTAGTGAAATTAAATATCAGTTTATTTCTTAATTGTTTTATGGCATTTGGAACCATTTCATTTTGTCGAATGAATTAGTTCCAAAAAGGGTAAATTAATAAATTATAAATATTTACACTCAACAAAAAGAACTAATGAACTCAGGAAAGGTGGGCCTTGGTGGTTCACGTGAGTCCAGGAAAATTGTGGTGGAATAAGGCATGTTGTAGACTAATGTCCATCTAAGGTTGTGTTTCAGACTTCACATTCCAAACATATTAACCATAAAATGCCCATCAGATTGGAAAACCTTTAAACATAAATTTTTCAAATAAAAAGTCTTTAAACTCCAAATAAAAAAGAAAGTTAGGTTAAAAATCAAGAGATTCCCTCCAAGGGATAGCCAAATACAAACTACACAATGTTAAAACAAGCACCTAGTCCCTATGAGAAGGATGCTTCTTGGGAGCCAAGTCCATGGGGCTTCATGAGAGGTATTCCCAAGGATCATAAGAGTTTTAATACCTTCGTGACTAGTATTTGACACTTTGTGGGGCCATGTTAAAATATTTTATTTCCAGTAGGTGAGGAAAAATTTTGCTTACATGGAGTGAGCACCATCATAAACATGCTAGAGTCACCACACAAAACTCCAAATGCTGCATGACAAAAAAATATGGTCTTTTTATTAGCTTGCTGCCTTGAAGCAAAGAGGCAAAAGTAGGAAGAGTTGAGAGTCAAGACAACCAAATTTCTAGCAGCATGATGGCTTCATGCCAATTTCTCTGTCAGCAATTGCTTCACCGTTTTCTCCAATTACTTAACCATTTTGTCTTTGAGTCTTAACAAAATATAACAGTGTTGGCTAAACATTGTCATCCTAGAAGGTATCAACGAATTCTCCGTGGGGCCTTTCCTCTGTTTAGGCCATTTTGTAATAGTTTAACAACTTCTTAATATATGGTGGACCAATTAGGTGTGGGAAGGAAAATATATTCCTCCATAGACGTGAGAAAGAGCTTAGAGCAATTTGTTCCTGTGACAAAAGACCAACTCTTACACTGAGACGGAGCTTCCTTCACCAAAGTTTGCAATTTAATTTCGAAAGAATTAAAAGACGTGTTCAAAAGAATTGCAATTGCAAACTAAATTATGAGATAAATTATCTATGGAAAATAAACGCTTCAATTAACTGAACCTGGTAATGAAAGTAAACTTCATAAAGAGAAAACAATTTAGAATAATCAAAGCAACAGCCACAGTGATGTGCATGCATCAGCTAGCTTCAACAACTCACTTGTAATGCAAGTATAAAGTGTTTATAATAACGTCCTTTCTTAATTCATATAAACATCCTCAGATCCTTTAGAAGAATGCTCTTAATGTTAAGAACGATTACTAGCTTTAACAATGCTTTTTCTTGCAGGAATAACTGAAATGATAAGCAAAAATGTAACATTTGTTGTGAAGTAGATGAATAAATCGGAGTGCAGGAAACTACATGCTCTAGTCTGGGAAGAATCTTCCTACATGACCCAACTAGAAGTAAACCAGGACAAGAATTGTAGGAAAGGAATTAAAGGAAATAAATAAGATCAATCAACTTCCAAACTACTGATTCATTCCCACTTAACTACGAAATCAATTTAGCTTAGAACTCTGAAATAAATACAAGAATTATTAAAAGCACACAACTGCAAATAAATATTTACACAGGCCTTCCAAATGGCCAAAGAACAAGGGTAAACAAGGTGGGTTGGCTAGGCCCTAGCCAACCAGCTTGTTACCCGTTTAAGAAACGAAACAAATCCGCACTCAAGTACGCATAAAATATAAGTTAGACACAGCATGTGAATAAGATGGCTAGTTCCTTGTATTACTTGAACAACAAATATACATGATGGCACAATTCCATCCCAAAGTCGAGGGATATACAAAATTACACAGCGAATGAAATTACAACGTAGATCGTTCCCTAGTTCTTCCTCCAACCTACATTTTATACAGTGTTTCGGCCTTAGCCCATTCTGGTAATTACAGTATTTCCTTATTCGAGCCTTTTGGCCTAATGGACTAACAACCAATATTACAAAACTAGCTAATAGCTATAATGGAATGCAAACTTCCCTGGTTGTAGACCATCCATGTATCCCTAACTATATTTTGCCAATATCCAACTTTAGTTAACCCACAACTGAACTAAGAGTCATGGACTGAAACGCCCACGTGGAAGTATTTGAATTGTTATGGAGATCTCGGAGCAACATCATTGGCGGTTCAGGAGTCTGCTTGCACTGATGATGCTAACTCATAATTAACACTTAGTTCCTCAATTAATTTTAGGAAATTAAACATAAGTTACAAGAGATACTAACCAGGCATGAAATCTATGTAAAATAATTAATAAAGCACTTAATAAATCTTAATTATGAAAAACGAAGCATATGTAGGAATAGATGATTATCTTGGACTAGTGCAAAAGTGAGAGGATTAAGTAGAGATAAAGTAGAGGTTAAAGTTTATGGAAATGGGGTAAAATTAGAGAAATTTGGGACACCAACACCATCCATCTCAATGATAGATGCTTGATGCTCGACTCGCCTATTGTCCATGACTGTATAGATACGAGGAACATTCTAGCCTACATCCCCAATAGTCCACACCTCCTACAACTCTAAATGCCACTAACTTTAATTATCAACCTAGGGTTCGTACAATCTTAAGAGGTATCAACGCTATATGTGTATAATACAATGTGTCGTTCCTTTTCTATCATGATGTAATGGAGTGCATGCAATGAAATCAAATTCTATTCTAATTGCAGAAAAGAAAAATGTTCAAAATGGAAACCTTAACCTATTGCAAGAAATAAAATAGAAGGAGAGAAATGTATTCTAATTTGATAAACTAAAGATCATGAACTAAAATTCCTCATTGATTCAAAATTCCTCCTCATTTTCCCACCTTCTACTATGGTTCAGGAGAGTAGATGTGTAAGAAATGGAGGCGATGGATGTGGTTGTGAGAATCATCCGCATGCTGTAGATTGTGAGGAAAACCCTAATCTCTTCATCCCAAATATTCATGAAAGCATACCACACAATGTAGCCTCCATGGAATTTGATGAATTAATGCACCTAGGTGATGGGCATTCGACCTCAAAATTTTACTAGCCAGACAGTTATGGAAGCAACAAAAAGTCAAAAAAGATACCATAAGGACGGTTGTTAATTCCAATGAATTAGTCGTTTCCACAAATATCTATGTGACCTTATCCACCTCCTCATCATCTCCTTCTTTCCTATCCCACTCTCCCATTTGTGTACTAGCTCCCAAGATGGCATAGACTCCCTTTCATTCTCACCCGCTTCCCCTTGGCCCTTCCCCTTCGATCATGATTGATGATATGCAACTGAAATGTCAAGTGAATGGAGCAGTTAATAAGGCACAACCAATGAAAGTTTTGAGTTCTTATGGTGGTCTTATCATTGAGGAGGAGCCAAAATATCCACTAGAAAAATTGTGGCCGAGTAGCACACTTGATGGCTCAACAATGTCCAAAGGAAAGAAAATTGTTTGAAATGTCTTTTTGAATGGCTTGTATGCTTAACCCTCAGGAAAATTCTCATAGGATATTTTTGTATTATGATAACTAGTTATGTATGCTACTAACTTTGGATTTCTCCACGAATAGATATTTCTTTGACACTAGCTTTCAAGAAATGACCTATTGGTTTCCCCATGGTGGGAAGATGGTCCCAAACATGGTTCCACTAACATAACCAACATTATTATGGTTGTGTAAATTTTGTGCATCATTTTTGCTAATATGAAGTTCCATACATGCTTTAAAAAAAAGATATAAAATTATTTTATTGAAGGTTCACATTGAAATATTTGATATATTATCAACGTTAGAATATTTCTTTGGCTATATCTTTGTCTAAATATGTATAGAGTTGATATTGAAATATATTAGTTGGTATGAATATTCAAATATTTTATCCAATTTTGGTACTGAAATAATTTTAAGTAAATGAATTACACATCTTCCCAATATTTAAAAGAAGAAAGACAACAATATTTTTTTTAATTATTGTATATCTCTCAAATCGAAATAAAATTATGTTAGCTATTATGGAAATTAAAATATTTTGTTTATTTACTTATTATTTGATATGAATATTAATTTAAACGTCATCTCAATTTCATCTTAGCTAGTTAAAGAATTATACATCTTTGTTGTACTAAAGAACATTCTTATTGAACATTTTTTTATCATTATTATTAATTTCATTCTTTTTAATGCAAATATTTTTATTATTTTTCAATCTATTGTAAAGCACTTACTAAAGAAAAAATAAATTTATTTGGGAGATTATGTTAGGAATATACCCAATCTTATTGTGATAAATTTCACTAGCCAACCATCAATTTTCTATTGAGGTAATAAATAACTATTTATATGGGAATGTACTATCCGTTAAGACATTCAAAATAAATATTGAGGTAATAAATAACTATTTATATGGGAATGTACTATCCGTTAAGACATTCAAAATAAATTGTAGTTGGATGAATACATGTTTTCGTCTTTTTTTTAGCATTTTTTAAAATTAATTTTGCTTGAAATATAAAAGAGATTTTATAGAATACTAAAGGTTTTAATTTATTTATATGTACAAAGATTCATTTTAAAATACAAAAATCTCAATCCTACTTAAAAATATATGATCTAATTTAAAAGAAAACAACCAAAAA
>APFE031520870.1:105872-129913 GCA_000404065.3 Pinus taeda
CTTGGCAGTTTGATAGAAGTGCAGTTCATGATGGGAAAACCAACTGCTATAAGTTTGTGAAAGATGGGATCAAGCATATGCTTGTACCCATCAAGGAGGAAAATACAACAGAAGCTAGTGGCGTGAAAGCGTTGCTGTTAGGCGGAAAAGAATTTATAAAACAGATTGAGGACAGCGAGATAAATTTTTCTGTCATAAGGAGACCAAAGGCAGTGGTACTTCATACACAGGTTTCAGATTTGCCTGAAGAAGTTCAGAGGTTGCTGCAGGATTTTGGAGACATTGTGGTAGATGATCTTCCAGATGAATTGCCACCAAGGAGAGGTATTAGTCACTGTATTGACTTTATACCAGGAGCAAGCCTGCCAAATAAAGTAGCTTACCGCATGAGTCCCAAGGACCATGAAGAAATCAGGAAACAGGTCCAGGAGTTGTTGGACAAAGGTTTGATTCGAGAGAGCATGAGCCCATGGTGCAGTACCAACTGTTTTGGCTCCAAAGAAAGGAGGAGAGTGGAGAATGTGTACGGATTCCAGGGCTATTAACAAAATTATTGTTAGGTACAGGTTTCCCTTACCTAGGATGGACGATATGATGGATTGTTTGAGTGGAGCGGCTTATTTTTCGAATATTGACTTGAAGAGTGGATATCACCAGATCCGGATTCGGGAAGGGGATGAATGGAAGACCGCTTTCAAGACGAACGAAGGCTTATATGAGTGGCTAGTGATGCCATTTGGTTTGAGCAACGCTCCCAGCACGTTCATGCGTCTGATGAATGAAGTGCTGAAGGAATTTAATGGTAAGTTCGTAATAGTCTACTTGGATGATATCCTGATTTTTAGTAAGACTAAAGAGGAACATTTCAGACATTTACAGAGTGTGTTGAGGAAGTTACAGCAGAACAAGCTGTTAATTAATCTGAAGAAGTGTACCTTTTTTCAGTGAGAACTAGTGTATCTGGGCTTTGTCATCGCAGAAAATGAACTAAAAATGGACCCAGAAAAGGTGACAGCTATAGTTAGATGGCCTTCTCCGAAAAGTTTATTTGAAGTTCGAAGTTTCCATGGACTGGCCAGTTTTTACAGGAAGTTTATCAGAAATTTCAGCGAGATTTGGGCACCAATGTTGGATACGATCAAGAAGATAAATCAGCCATTTCACTGGACTGAAGCAGCAAAACATAGTTTTCAGATCTTGAAAAAGAAGATTACTGAAAGACCAGTGTTAAGACTGCCTGATTTCAACAAACTTTTTCAAGTTCGTTGCGATGCCAGTGGTACAGCCATTGGGGCAGTCCTTAGCCAGGAGGACAGACCGGTTGCTTATTTCAGTGAAAAGCTAAATGAGAGCAGACAGAAATACTCAACCTACGACAAGGAGTTTTACGCCATTGTACAAGCTTTGAAACATTGGCGACATTATTTGTTGGGTAATGAATTTGTTTTATTTTCTGATAATTCTGCGTTACAGTACATTATGCAGCAGCACAAATTGAACCATAAGCATGCAGCTTGGGTTGAGTACTTGCAAAGTTTCACATTTGTACTAAAACACATTAGTGGGCAATCAAATAAGATAGCAGATGCACTTAGTAGAAGAACATTGCTTCTACAGGAAAACACAATGAAGATTTTAGGCTTTGAACATTTAAAAGAGCTGTATCCGACCGACACCGAGTTTAGGGAGGCCTATGAGGCTTGCCAAAACCCGCTGTTGCGAAATAACATCATGTGGTTAGACTATAATCTACAGGAAGGATTGCTGTTTAAAGGAGGGCAGTTGTGTATTCCCAACTGTTCTATGCGGGAAAACATTATACAGGAAAAACACAGTGGAGGCCTGGCAGGACATTTCGGTACTGACAAAACGATTGCTCAGGTACAACATTTTTATTACTGGCCTAACTTGCAGCGAGATGTGCAGAGGTACGTGACTAGATGTAAAATTTGTCAATTGGCAAAAGGTCACAGTCATAAAACTGGACTTTATATGCCATTGCCCATTCCTAGTCGACCATGGGATTCATTTAGTATGGATTTTGTACTGGGTTTGCCGAAGACACAACGAGGCTTTGATTCAGTAATGGTTGTGGTAGACCAATTTTCAAAGATGGCGCACTTTGTACCATGCAGGAAAACCAGCGATGCTACTTACATAGCACATATTTTCTTCACAGAGATTGTGCGGTTGCATGGACTTCCACGATCCATTATCTCTGACAGAGATGTAAAGTTCACTGGTCATTTTTGGAGAACTCTGTGGAAAAAGTTGAATACCCAGTTGCAGTTCAGCTCCGCTTATCATCCGCAGACAGATGGTCAGACGGAGGTAGTAAACCGAAGTCTTGGAAATCTACTTCGAAGTTTAACAGGTGAAAATTCCTGGACTTGGGACCGTGTACTTGCGCAGGCGGAATTCGCATACAACGATTCCCCTAACCACAGCACAAGATACAGTCCGTTCCAGATTCTATACGACATGCATCCGAGAGGAGTGCATGAGTTACGAGATTTGGGGAAACTTGAGAAACGGAGCGCTGATGGGGAAGATTTTGCCCAAGCTATGAGCAATTTACATGAACAGGTTAAATTGAAATTACAGGACAGCAGTCAGAGGTATAAGTAGCGAGCTGATACAAAGCGTCAGGAAGTTTAGTTCAACGTAGGGGACGAAGTCCTTGCGTACTTACGTAAGGAACGGTTTCCAAAACGAGAGTACAGCAAGCTGAAATTCAAGAAAATCGGGCCCTGCAAGATCATTCGCAAATTTTCTGCGAACGCCTATGAATTACAGTTGCCACCAGGGATTGGTATTTCCCTTATTTTTAAAGTGGCAGATCTGTTTCCTTATGTCACAGGTTCAGCAGATAATGCAGCAGCAGAGCCACCGCGGGACACCAAATGTTAAGGAGATTCGTGGACGAGACAGATGCCGATGGCACCACCCGTTAAGATCGAAGGGATTCTGGACACACAAGTAGCTAAGCGCACACGCAGGAAGGAGTATTTGCGGTATCTGGTGAAATGGAAGAACCGTCCAATAGAGGACAGTTCGTGGCTTAACGTGACGTAGATACAGAAAGCAGGCTATTCTGTCGACGACCTCATGGAACGGAGCCATGACTTTTTGCCACCCCGGGAGCCTGATGCAGGAGCATCCAGCTCTGAGGAGACAGAAGGTGGTTGACAGTCTCATGGAGAGACCAGAACACACAGTCACATATGCATTGTTGGACAGGTGTCAAAACTTGTCAGTTGTTTTATTTTATTTACTTGTTTTTATTTTCCAGAAGGTTGATAGGACCAAGTAAATCAAAAACTGTGAACTGTTATTTTTAATTAGGAATTAGCATAAGAAAGTAGGTTGTTAATTAGTTAGTGTCTTTATGAAATGTGTTAGTTAAAAACAGTTACAAGTTGCTGGGTAGTTATCAATTCTGTTGGGGTAGTTCTAATGGAGTAAAGAACAGTTATGCCTCAGGGGAATAAAAGAAAACGGAGAAGCATTGTAAACGATTCCTGAGACAGAGAAAAAAAAGAAGATATACAGTCATTTCTAAATTAAACATTTGCATTATTCTATCTCTCAAATATATCACCACTGTGTATTTAAATTTTCATGTATCATAATCTAATTTCTGTGTAACAAATTGATATCGGAACAACAAGACAGAGAAGCAACGTAAAGAGCAGAGCAACATAGAGATACAGTTGTCACCTACAGACAGGATAACAAGAAACTGCGAGTGCAGACAATCTTCAGGCGGAACGAAATTTACAAAAAGAACATAGCACAGTTATATAATTAATATTTCCAGATAGAAGCGAACGAGAATTCGGCATATAAGTAAACTTTCAGGTAAACCGAAAAACAAACCCTCATAGCATATTTAAGAACAGAGTAAATGCAGAATGTGACAAATATGTATATGAATCATTTCATAAATCTATTGTAATAAAGCACATACAATATAGGCATTTCCCATTTCTTTCGAATAACCATTTCATTAAAGGAACAGAGTCTCGAAACAAAGTTTCGGGCAAATATTTGTTACAACCAAGAACCAAAATAAATACAGTAAGAAGTCACCACCAGAACCGGCAGACAGGGGTCGAATAAAACCGAGGGTTTCTAATAACTGAACCGTAAAAGCTACAGGACGAGGGCTCGAATCAACGAGCAACCCTCTCACTAAATAACCAGCATCGACTTACAGAACAAGTGCTCGAAACTGCTGAATACCCATCAAGGGTTTTAACAAAAACAAACTAAGTGACCATATTACAGAAGCAAGGGCCGAGATCAACGATTGGAACCGAAGGAGGGTTACACAGCTTGACAGAACCATTTCTTTTTCCACTCAGAAGACGGACTACCCACAAATACACTCAGAACTACAAATAAATTACAGACAACTAAATGGGGAGGCACTACCCGTAAGGTGAAGAGCCAGAGGATTCGACAGGGAACGTGGAGCACAACGAACCACGGAGCCGACCACATGAAATTACCTGCAACGGAACGAGAGCAGGATTAGCACCATACACAGATACAAATAATCAGTGAAAATCATAACCAGATAATGATTAGGCGCAGAATCTCACCTGTGGCCAAGGAGACGGGGTCAAGAAACTGAAAACGACCACCATGTCCTAAAGAACAGTAGCGAAAGGCGTTAGGGTTGGAGCGATAAGGGTTGAAACAGTCCAACAGGGAACACAAATTTACCTTTGCAACCAGGTCGAAGCGCGAAAGCTCGGAGGAAGACCTGTCACGAAAGCAAATTCATCAACCAGACGAATAGAAAGAGTGTGTGCATAGGAAAAACCAGTCAATACACATTGAACAAGATTATCATCGTGCAGAGAAAAAAGGTGCCTTTACAGGCCATCGAAGTCTCACCTCCATAGCAGTAGTGGACCAGCGAGACCCATACAAACAACAATTGGAACCAGAACAACGAAGGACGAAGGTTTCTCCACAGTCACAGAGCAAGCCTTTCGGGGCAGCGGAGGAGTGCAAATGACAAATGAACGGGGCAACAGTTGACAAAAGGCACGAGAACCGGCAGGTGTGGAGCGTTAACCGACGGGCCCAGTAAAAACCCTAAATCGATTACCGAGATAACGTACCAATAATTTATGTCAACCATAAATTCGTTCCGGACGCCAAGTCTTGTCAGCAACAGGTGTATTAGAATCGGCGAGAGGCCATCATGCTTCATGCGTAATGTCAGGGAGCAAGAAGAAACACGCTTCCAAGGTCGGAGGAAAAGGAATATATGGTAGGAGATAGCGTATGATTCGGTCTCGGAGACACTTGTGATGTGCTATTTCGCGGTAGGAGGAACAGGAAAATATGGTAGGCGATAGCAGCATGATTAATGTGCTTGTGGCAGGGAATGTCATGAGTGAAAGTAAACCGTAAATTGTGCTTTCGCTATACTTCTACATTATTCCTGTACTCACTGTTATTAGTCCCACAATGACCTGTTAATTGATTATGTTTTAGGTACCATTAATCGTAGACCACCCCATCAACCTTGAAAACTTTACCTTCATGACTCATGGGTTATTCTTAATGGTTTCTTTTTTCACTATATCTAAACTTGTAGCTTTTGTGGTTAGGGTTCTATATGCTTGTTTTCCCACTTATGGGACACATTTTTCTCTCTTAAATCAGTATTTTTAGTTCTGGGCATAAATTTTCAAACCCTAGATTGTGGTTTTAGTTTTCTTTTCTTGGTTTTCCCTTGAGAATGATAAATACTATTTATGCTTAAAGTTTCTCCATTTTGGAACCCATTTTTGGACTTGAAATCACCAAAACCTTTTCTATCTAGTTTGGTTTCCCATCTAGAAAACCAAGAAAAAATAACATTGAATGATCACTATAATTTCTAAATATTAAAATGTATCATTTAATGAGATAACTTTTAAATCTTTTTTAAGTAGCTTCTCTAATTGAATTTCTCTTTATTTTGACTAAAAAAATTGTGAAAATTGTAATTTTAAATGATTAAGTGTGTCCATAATAATGAATCCATTTAATATAATTTAATTTATCTAATTAAAATACCTTAAGAATTAAGGAATTATAAAACAAAACCTAATTTTTACAAATATAAATATTATAAATAATAATAGTTCAATTACTTTAATAATTAATAACAATACCCAATATTATTATATAATGACATAAATTTACAATTTATTCAATACAAACAAAATATTTATAAATATAAATAATATAATATTCATTAACATAATTATAAAAATAGCTAATAATAAAACATATAATCTTTATAAATATAAATACATTTCATTAACCAACTATTCAACACACATGACATTTTAATAAATAATTAAATAATATAATATTCATTAACATAATTTTATAGAAAGGCTAAAATAAAACATATAATCTTTATAAATATAAATACCATTTCATATATTTGCTAATAATATTAAATTTTAAGTTATTATTTTGGAAATTAAAATAACAAATAATTTTATTTATGACATGGGAAAAAATAATTTGACATATATTTTAAGATGTTATTAGATGCAATTTGATGAGAATTAAAAGTAAAATATAATTGATTAAATTGAGATTTTTTCTTAGTTAATTACAATTTGAATGAGTCTAGGGGTTAAAAGTATGCTTCCTCTTAAAAGGTTATAAGTTCAAAACCAAATTGATAAAGTATGTATGCTTTCATAAACATAGCAATGAAATCAGTACACCTAACTAAATCCTTTGTCGGACAAACATAAAAATCTCATACATTAATTTAGTATCTTACTTAACCTTAAAATCAAATAATAATAATAATATTAAAAATATATATAATAATTAAAATATAAAAATAATTTCACATATGTTATTTCGTTAATTCAAGCCTTTGTATTGAGGTGATGTTTTTCCTCTCCCAAACGGGAAGAACGAATGAAAACATTTTCAGTCTTCGCCAAAATAAAATAGGGCCGTTATTTTATTTTAGAAACATAGTTTTAGTAATATTTGCTTTATGCGGTTTCACAGGAAAAACAGCTTTTAGCGTTTTGATTTTCATACGAACATCAATTTTCGCCACCTGTAGCATACCCTGTTTATGTTAGCTCATGTTTCCGGCCTGTTTGAGGAAATTATTCAATACTAATTCATAACTCAAAACAATCCTGACGTCCGCCCAGAGTGAAGTTCAATAGTGCTTCTGCATCATCAACCGGGAATTAAATAATTTAAGGTGTTCCTACATGAACAATATGAGTATGGGAGGCTTTGGACAAGCTTGCACATCCAGCTTGTTTCATCATCGTGATCAGTACATGTTGCAGCAGCAACAGGGGATGGTGATGGGCATTGAGCTTTTGTTTGAAAATAAGCTTTACAAGAGTGACACAGATAAGTTCTGCAGATTAGCAATTCCTAAGAAGGTTGCTAAGGAACGTATTTTAAAATTTTGCAAACGTCATGAAATTACACAAGTGATTCATGATGGCATGTTCTTTCGAATATTTGATTTGGACGAGGGAATAGAGGAGACATTCTTGTTCAAGTTCTGGGGCCGGAGTAGCAAGACTTACGTGTTTCAGCATGGATGGATCGAGTTTGTGAGAAGGAAAGCACTCAAAACTGGTGATAGAATCAAGATTTGGAGGGATCATGTGAATGGCCGATTTTGCATCACCTGCTCCACATCAACCACCAGCAATACAACTGTCAAGACAGCTACCAGCAGTATGGTTACAGATAGGAATCTATATGAAAAGGATGGGATGACGACCGTTTCCGACGACATATCTTCCTCGGCCTTACACTCTGTTGCTGCCCGTGCCCGTAAGATTTTTGTTCAGCTTCTTATTAATTTATTAGTTATGTCTAATTCATTGTTCTTGTTTATAGTCTCTGCAAAAGCAATCGTTAACTCATCTTTGTTTGTTCTCAATGCCTGCTTGCAGGTTTATGCTGTGATACAACAGTGTGCACATGCCTTCGACTCACAGTGGTAAAGCTTGAGAAAATAAAAAGTTGATATCCAAAATGAAATGTTGTTCCTATCTTTTTACTTGAACTGGGAGCTTAATCATTGAGCAATTTAATGTGACAATGGCCGTTTAGGTTAAAATTGCATGAAGGGAAAGTAGGTTTGAACCAATTTTTGTTATAGGGAGCGAGGAAGCAAATATCTATGAGG
Organism: Pinus taeda; assembly: GCA_000404065.3. Taxonomy (NCBI): domain Eukaryota; kingdom Viridiplantae; phylum Streptophyta; class Pinopsida; order Pinales; family Pinaceae; genus Pinus; species Pinus taeda. Next base: position 114,076 of record APFE031520870.1, read on the forward strand.
GATTTTTATTCCATAGCATTATCCAGATTAATGGATTATATAATATTGAACATAGTTTGGAAATGTCAAATATATCTGTGATTCTGTACAATTTATGGCCCTTTTTTAAGCTTATTTAATAAATTTATTTCATCCATAAAATGGTAAGTTTTAGTGAATTTATTTTATCCGAATATTATAAATATGGGATATTATTTAATATCTACAAAATAGATTATATACAATAATATGATTTCTATTTTATTTAATATAACAAAATAGATTATAGCCAATAATATGATTTCTCATATTGAGATTTTTTTAGTGTCATTTGTTTTGTGCCAGTGATAAAAATCAAAATCTAAAGATGCAATTGGAAATAAATTACTATCCCCACTATACACTACCAGATGTCTTGTCGAATTGGAAATAAATTACTATCCTCACTATCCACTACTAGGTTTCTTGTCGAATTAGAGGCATACATCAACGGACTCACACTCTTCCTATGTAACATTTTTCATAGCCCTCAACTCTTCATAAATAGTAAATGCCAGGTATGGCATATCCTTCGTCTAATTTCATTTTCATTTCAATAGTCATGAACATTGTTAATAACAAATTATATGTCGAAAAAAACAAAAAAATTAAAGAAAAAGAAAAAGAAACATAGTAATGTGTAAGTAGTTGTTCCTTAATGGATTTTATTTATAGTGATAACATATATGCCAAAATCTAGGTCAGTGTTTCTGGCCTTTCACAACATGCCAACCTACTAAAAAAGAAATTTATTCAACCTTATTATTTAAGCTACTACTTTCCTCGCACTATGAAATTCATTCCAGCTACGACTCTCCTCGCACTATGAAATTCATTGAGTAATCCACTCCCATGGGCTATTCCAAGCTTTCATTAGTGGTGTTGTTTTTAAGATAGCATCTATGTTTTCCATTCTTTTCCGTTATTATTTCCTCGTTATTTCCTTCTCTCATCAGTACTCTCAATCATTTCTTAGTTTTATGTCAAATAGTTTTTCTCTAGATTTTCTCTGACCATCATTAGCATTGATGGATGATTCGAGGATATGAATTGTAAACATACATTTAATCTCTTCTTTAGTGTTCAATTCAGTCATCCCTCTAGCTCTCAGTCTCTTTATTTCTAACTAGACTTTTCTTCCCTAGGCACCATGATACATTAGTGTGCTTTGAGAGGAAGGGATGGTGGGGGTCATGGGAATTTTAGAGATCCAAACTCAATTTTGAGCTAAATCTATTACTCAAAGAAATGTGATTAAAACTCTTCCAAAAAGTTGGACAAAATTCAACACACTTAAAGAAGAAGTATGACATGAATTCTAAGGTATATTGGGCGTCTATGGCATGGAGGACATTGCATCCTAAATACATGGAATACTAGAAACCAATATATCCATTATTATACATAGTTGATATTTATGGGTAATTAGTTAATTATTGTTCGGGAAGGTTTTTGTTAATCGAAGGGATGCATGGGACAACCTTACGCATAAGTTAGAAGAATTGAAGTTGTTGTTGATGAACGCGAAAGGGCAAATGACATACATTGAAATCGTATTGCCTCCTAGCATGACGATGAAACTACACTACAAGGATGTAAAATACCTAATGGAACTTCACATTTCCATCTTCACGGCTCACAAGTTCTTCTCAATGGTTGCTTTGTTCATTATATCTAGAATTTTAGCTTTTGTGGCATAGGACAACCTTATGCATAAGTTGGAAGAATTGAAGCTGTTGTTGATGAATGATGAAGGACGAATGGCATACATTGAAATGGTATTGCCTCATAGCATGACACTGAAACCACACTACAAGGATGTAGACTACCTAGTCCAACTTCACATCTCTATTTTCAGGGCTCACAAGTTCTTCTCAATGGTTGCTTTATTCACTATATATGGAATTTTAGCTTTTGTGATTACCGTATGATATGTTGGCTTTCCAACTTATAGGACATCATCTCTCTTTTAAATCCCTATTGTTAGTTCTTGGCATACATTTTCAAACTCTAGGCTATGCTTTTGGTTTTCTTATGCTTAGCTTTCCCCTAGGGAATAGCTAATCTTTATGTTTGTCGGTGCTTTCTTTTGCAACCCATATTTAGACTGTCAATGACCAACAACCCTCGGTATAGCTAATCTTTATGTTTGTGGGTGCTCTTTTTTGCAACCCATATTTAGACTTTGAATGACCAACACTTATTTAATCTCTAGTTTGGTTCCCTATGTTTTAACCAAGGATGAATAACATTGCAAGACCAACTTTAAAAAAAATAAAATGTATTTAATTAATGAGGTGACTTTTAACCCGGATGCGGGTGTCCGTCCAGCAATAAATGGTTGTTAAGAGTCAGCCACATGGAGAGGACAGTGGGCGGATGGTAAGGTTAAGGCACCAGGCTCATATGCTGTTCGCAATGAAGTGCATTCATTGTCAATTAATACTTCCTCAGTCCCAAGGTAAGAGCCGCGGAGTTAATACAATGGAGTTGCGAGCTGCAGAAACATTCCTCCTCGTTCCAAGTCAGTTGCAGGAGAAGAATGCCAGGTCAAGTTATTCGCAGCCAGAGAATGGACGCCATGATAAGCTCTGGCATCTCTATGTAATTAAGCACAAACCTGTGTTTGTTTTTGCTGTTTGCATCCCTCCGAAGATAGCAACAGAAATGGGTAGGGCAATCTGCTTAGGGGAGGAGAATCTCGGTGCCAACAACAGGAACCAAGTCGAAGCTGACTGGAAATCCTTCAAGAAGATAACCAGCCCCCAGATTACTTCAGCTCCTCCTTCGTCCTTTCGTCTTCTCGCAGCTATCAAGATAATCCTTATGGTGCCTCGCGTTAGAGCCACTCCTCGGCGGGGGAGTCACCGTGGCCAGTGAGGTGATGCTGGAGGGCAAGTTCGTTACAGCCCCCGCCGTATTTCACCTCTTGCCCGCGCTTCGCCTTCTTCGAACCGCACCAAAGACTCGGACCACTCCATCTGCAATACTGTCCAATCCGCCTGGTTCCATTACCGCCGTCGCACCAACAAGCCCTTCATTTCGACGCTGGTAACGGTAATCTTCTCTGAAGAAGATGACGACGAAGACAGTATGATGGCCCCTTCGATGGATCAGTCGCCTTCTCATCTGAAAAGCACCTCGCCCAGCAGGGGGATTGAGGACAGCTCCTACGCTCCGTCCTCGCAAAGCAAAATTGAGGAGGAGAGCACTGGAGTGCACACAGAGGAGTAGGCCGAAGTGTTTCAAGAAATTGTGAATATGCAGGACAAGAACAGTATGGACCTGGCTTCAGCTAAAGCAACACATTCTCAGGAGAAGGCAGAAGCTCATCAGACCTCTCCACAAAAGTTAGGCCAGCACAAGGAGCCGAGTTTCCCCTTTAGCACTTTGCTGTATCCAAAGCTACCGCCAGGAATGAAGCTGGAAGACATCCCGCCTGGAATGGAGATCACATGGGAGCCTCTGGATGAGGACATCGGACAAGGGTCCGCAAACATCAAGTAGTTCCTTTTGTTCAGTAGGTGTCGTCTTCTTGATCTGTTTTGTTACCTACCTTCTTGCTTGCTTTTGTTGTCTCGGCTTGTTCTACTCAGTTTTCTTGTAGCGGCTCTTATGGCGAATCCTGGGTTATGTCTGATCATGCTTTGTCTATGCTAACTGGAATAGTCAAATTTGTAATATTTTTGAGAGAGAGGTGCTCAGTTTACAGTAGCACTCTCATTAGCATAACAGTGAAATTTTGTCATATTTTTGAAAGAGAGTTGCACAAGCCACAGTGGCACTCTCATAGGTTCAAACCTCTTGTACATATCTTTTCTTCTTTTTAATATAATTTAGCTTAGTCTTTGCCCAGAAAAAAAAAAAAATGAGGTGACTTTTAGATCTTTCTCTGAATAGTTTTTCTAATTATTTTTCTCTTTATTTTGACTCAAAATTTGAGAAGATCATAATTTAATTTGTCGTTTATTTTTATGGTGTTGAATTCATTTTTGCTTTCAAAAATGTAATTTAAATGAGTATATTACAATCTCACCATGGAAAAAAAATGTTTAATTAAACTATATTTAAAAATTAACAAATAATTAAACCGATCATAATTTTATAAAATATAAATAATAAAAACAATATTATATTAAGGAATTTAGACTTCTGTGATACATAACAATGTTTAGGTAGTTTTCGGCAGAAATCACATAAACACATCTTTGTCGACGCGTTTAGAACCAACTTGCCTTGACGATGAACCACACTGGTTGGTTCGAAAACGCGTCAACAAAAGATGGTTTATGTGATTTCGCGGAAAACTCTCTAAACAATATTATATTAATTACCTTCATAATTTTATTAACAACTGATATTATAATATAGATAATCTTTATAAATATAAAAATTGCTGAGTGATATACTATTTCATGTATTTGCCAATAATATTGACCCTTGACTTTCGAAATCAAAATGTATTCTAAGAGAAATTTTCAGCATTACAGATAATTTCACCTATAACAGGATAAAAAATAATTTCGCCTACATATTTCAACTTTGAGTTATGAATATAAAAATAATTTTGCCTATAACATGATAAAAAAATAATTTGGCATATATCTTTCAAGATTTCCGTGAATCTAATTTGATGCCAATTAAAAATAAAATATAATTAATTAAACTTAGGGAAAAATAATATAATCTCGCCGTTCATTCAATAGCCGTTCTGTTGAACTATGATGGTTTTGCTTTCCAAAATGGGAAGAAAATATGAAAGCATTTTCAGTGTTCTCCAAAATAAAATAGGGCTGTTATTTTATTTTATTTTAGAAACTGAAACTCACATGCGGCCACGCTGAAAATAGTTTTAGTAACTTTTGCTTTTATGGGGCTTCCCAAAAAAAGGCTTTTAGCGTTTTGCTTTTCTATAAACATCAAGTTAGGCTACCTGTAGCACATACCATATTTATATCAACTCCTGTTTCCGGCCTGTCTGAGGAAATTGTCCAACACTCATTCATAACTGAAAACAATCCTGACGCCCGCCCAAAGTGAAGTTCAATAGTGTTTCTACATCATAAAAGGAGAATTAATTAAAAAGTTTTCCTACATGAACACCATGAGTATGGGAGGCTTTCGAGGAAGTTGCACATCCTGCACACGGGATGATGTTCGTGATCTGTACATGTTGCAGCAACAACAGGGGATGGTGATGGGCATTGAGCTCTTGTTTGAAAAGAAGCTTTACAAGAGTGACACAGATAAGCTCTGTAGATTGGCCATTCCCAAGATGGTTGCTAAGGAACGTCTTCTAAAATACTGCAAACCTCATGAAATTACACAAGTGATTCATGATGGCATGCCGTTTCCCATATTTGATTTGGACGAGGGAATAGATGAAACATTTATGTTCAAATTCTGGGCCCAGAGTAGCAAGACTTACGTGTTTCAGCATGGATGGATCGACTTTGTGCGAAGAAAAGCACTCAAAACTGGTGATAGTATCAAGATTTGGAGGGATCATGTGAATGGCCGATTTTGCATCACCTGCTCCACATCAACCACCAACAACAGAACTGTCAAGACACCTACCAGCAGTGTGGTTACAGATAAGGATCTATATGAAAAGGACGTGATGATGACCGTTTCCGACCACATCTCTTCTTCGGTCTTAGACTCTGTTCCTGCCCGTGCCCGTAAGATCTTTGTTCAGCTTCTTATTAATTCTTTGTTAATGTCTAATTAATTACTCTTCTGTATAGTCTCTGCATATGTAATCATTAACTCATCTCTGTTTGTTCTCAATGGCTGGTTGCAGGTTTGTGCTGTGATACAACAACATGCACATGCCTTCGGCTGAGAATGGTAGAGGTTGAGAAAATAGAAAGTTGATATCCAAAGTGAAATATTGTTCCTATCTTTGTACTTGAACACGGAGGTTAATCATTGAGCGATTTAATGTGACAATGGCCGGTTTGGTCGAAATTGAGTAAAGGGAATGTAAGTTTGAACGAATTTTTGTTACAAGAAGCGAGGAAGTAAATGTCTCTGGGGGATTTTTAGTCGAGCATTATCCAGCATAATGGATTATATAATATTGAACATATTTTGGAAATGTCAACTATATCTGTATAATCTTTTTCAACATCTTATTGGAATCATATGAGAGACAAAAATATGTTGCAATTATTTCTATGAAGAGCATATTATCTTTTAAAAATGGCACCTGCTGATTTTTCTGCTTTTTAGTTTATTTAATAAAAACAAATTGAAGTTAAGGTGGATAGCTTTAGTGAAGGTATTTTAATATTTATTCATTTAAATTATTTCCATTATTTACCTCAGTTAAGTAAAGCTACTATGGCCGATAGCTGTTTGTCAAGACATTGGTGTGGATAGAACAAATGCAGGACTCAAATTAGGTTACTAAGCCCAATCAAAAAAACAAAAAACACATTGATGCTTATAATATATTAAAGGACCATTCTATATTGAACTCGTACAATCGATGCAATTTTCAGGTGTCCCATGAGAAATCTGCATACCGACCTTGATTCTGTTCTTGAATTCAACGGTGCCGGTGATGTGTTCGAATCATGGGAAGAGAACCCTACTCTCAAACAACCTTTCTCGGAAACAGGAAACCCAGTTCCGCCTCAATTTTTGTGTCAAAGCATTTCCAAAACCCTTCGAATTCTAATTTCGACGTCTATACGGCGCAATTCGCTACCGCTGCCGCCTAGGCTTCGTTTCATCGAAACCTGGGCTGTGACATGATTCAGTAAGACGACACCTCATGTAGAAATTTAAATAAAAAACAAATTAATTACAGTGAAATTTTAAATAAATTTATTCAAATATTTAATCCATCTACCGATTAATTTTTTTTTTTAAATTTCACATTGTAAAATGAAAAATACAATTTGTAGCTGGAAAACCCTTGAGGAAAGCTGAAATCTCAGCTTCAGGTTGGTCATTTTTGCATCTTGAAAGGAACCTTTAAAGATCAAAAGCTAAAAATGTGGCAATGTACTATAGATTTCAAAGATGAAAAATGAGTGTGCCATGTGCTGTAAACTTTAAAGATGAAGCAGGAAATCTTAACAAATTGTCCATCCACCAGCCATAATGTTATAAAACATGCGATATTGTAAGGTATTGTGCCATACAACAACTTCTCATTTCATAAAATTTTACTTTCAAAACTATAATATGAAATGGGTCATTTTTAGATTAAATTGGTATCAACTTATCATTCCTCAAAAGATCTGGAAGCAAACAAAACATTACAAAACTTTTTGAGTTAACATATAATCGGTCTTATAATAAAAAATAAATAATTCTTTATTATTGCGATAAGATCGCATATCGCAATAACCAATGATGCATAATAAAGGACTCATTAGTTTTCCCCGATGCGACAAGTGCAAATAACTATCGGCTATCGGGAAGGTAAGCAATCATAACAAAAAGTCCCATCTCTTTGCTCCAATGCAATATCGCTATTGGGGATCTGGGAGTGCGATATGCATACAACAAAATGTCCTCTCCTAAAAAGCTCCCGATGCGAATTAGCGATATCGCTATCGGCGATCGGGGATTCCGCAATGACATAAATAAAACTACTCAAGCGTACTTCCGATCCCCAATTGCAATAAAGCTAAACGCAACTTTCAAAAAGGATTGGTAAGGCTTGGGTATATCATTTTAAATTATTATTAAAAACCTTTCTCTTCTCGATAGTGATTCACTTGCGCCCAACCGTCAAAAAATCAAAGCCACGCTTAAATGAACTAATCGACGAATAAAGGATATGATGAGCATTTAAATGATTGATGGGTTTAAACGGCCAATTAATGGAGCATTTATGCCAAAATCTCTTCAGAGATTGTATCCGCGACAGCCTTATGTTAATTCTCCATTATTCATTGGTTGACATAATTCTTTCATACTTGGGTTGCGCTATCTATTGTCTGCATTACGTTCATTTTTATCTCCTGTGTAGAGCTCCTCCGAAGTAGTGAATTCACGCCAAATGGGGAAGAAGTCTAAGAAATTTGGAACAGCTTCAGCTTCCGCAGTAACAGGACAACATACTGCCGATTCGGGACCAAGTAAAAAATGATTAATCTCAGACACCACATGTCTTGGTCTCAGTAATACTACTTGGCAGAGCATCTACAATCTGGTTGAGGACGAGGAACCTCACGAAACATCAGTACAAGCTACAGCAGGCTCAAACCGGAAATGCGAAGCTACCCTAAAGGATTTGGCCGATTCTTACCTATACATAATAGCGGCTCGAGAGAAAATTCTTCCATACACAAATGTGGTAAGATGGGTAGTTGAGGAAATTCCAATTACAAACAAAACATTCTGCACTATCGACAGGAGAGTATTTGGCTCATTTTAGCCCAATGATTTAATACAAATGTATCATTTGCCCGAACCAAAGAAGAAGTATAACAAAGCATTTCTGGAGAAGTTCAGAGATGAAAATGAAACTGAGTCAGTGCCTATACAGGAATGGAGACAAAACCCAGTGAAACACAAGCATGAGTCCTTGGGTAAGTACTCTGTCAATTCCTTGTGTTCTCCTTACTGTTATGCTGGAGCGATGATGTGTAGGATTTGGGGGTTGCATGACTCCTCAAAATTTTCCATAGAGATGGTACCTTTAATGGAAGCAACATGCAATAGTGAAATAATGGATTGTGGGAATATCTTATCTGATAAGTTAGCAACAACTATTCTTGAGTTTAGAAGCAAATCCCGCGTTACTGATAGATTCATTCCTTCATTTTAGTTTAGTGCCTACATCTTAGACACTCTCTATTTTAATTTCGAGTTTCCTATGTTGGGGTGGAGATGGACTCCACAGGACCCCATGTCCATTCATATTTATCACCAGAAGCTGTGCAAAGCCCATTATAAACACCACCTATATCAAGTTTGCAATGGATCCTTGTTACCAATTTACTATGTTATTTTTGATAAACCTGCTCCTAAGATTTCCTCTCAAGCAGAGATTGACTTGACAGCTTTAGGAACCTAGTTCGGAGAAGAAAAATTTACCTATGTAAGATTTTTCGGCAGTCAGGCCAGGCCTCATGTCCTACCCTTGTATATACCCGACAAGCTATTAGCTTGAGAGATAGCATATCAACTTACACCCGCAGGAGCTACAAAGACTCTAAGGAATTCAAAAGAGCAAGTTTGGCTTCCTTTTCCTCTAAGGTGTGGCGTCTACACTCTGCATGACTACAAGCATGGAGAGAAAGAAGCAGAAAAGATTAACATACTGAATCTCGCCACCCTTCCTAACAGACGATTTGATCCAAACAAAGTTGTCTATAATGTTCTAGAACAGGCAAAACTCACTAAATTTGAACATAAAGAAGATGAGTTTGATGACCTATTCTCCTTGGCCGAGTCGTTATTTCAAGTTCAAGCAATACCTAAAATGAGATACGACGACGATAGGTTAGTCGAATTTAACAAACTTAGAGAATAGAGGTTGTAAACTCTATCTCTAGATTTGTTAGCCACTACCCTGATGACACAGTCAAGCGAGCCTGAACAACAACTTAGCAATGAACTTCCTGCTACATCTGAAATTTTTGAAGAAATCCAGAGAAGAGAGCAGGAGGAACTCCAGAGGAAAGAATAGGAAGAAGCACAGAAGAAAGAACAAGAGAGAATACATGAGGAGGAACACAAAAGGCAGTAGGAGTAGAGCAACAAGGATGTGAATGTTGATACTCAGATTGACCCGAGGTTGCTCTAGGAATGGCAACAATTCAATTCAATCATCAGCAATCTTGAAAGCTCAAGAGATGCTGATACATTCAAAGCGGCTGATACATAGGATACATCATCAAAAGAGGTTCCAAGTGAAGGAACCAGAGGTCTACCCCCTACTACAGAATTATAAATAATTCCCAAGGATCCTTCGGATCAAATCATTTTGCAAGTGGAAGATATACCTCCATTGGATGTCTTCTACAGTCCAAAGCACTGGACTGTAATAAAGTGACAATGGAAAAGGAGAAGGATTGATCAACCTTCCCTGTTCCCTGAACAAATAGTGACAACCAACGTAGTTTGGAAGGAGGAATTTAATCCTTCTGATGACCTGACAAAGTTGTCCCAATATGTTGGAGCCTATTCAGCGGCCACCATGGACAAGGCATCGGAAGTGAGCAAATTGTTAAAAGAAAAATATGAGGCGATCACTTCGTTACAAGCACAACTATCGGAGGCACAACAGAAAGCAAAACAACTACAACAACAATTGTCCATGCAACAATAGTTAAATAATCAACTGAACAAGCAGTTGCATGAGGAGAAACAAATGATAGATTCGAGTGCCATTCAAAGGCAGAAAGAACTATCGGAGGCATTAGAAAAATTGAAGACAATGAATGAACATATGGTAAAGACAAAAGATGAGAAAATTGCTCAGTTATCAGGTTAAATAGAGAAGTTCAAGAGTCTTCCACAGCCTGCCGATTTCAGAGCAGAAACACTACAGATTAATAAGGCACCGATAACACAAATAAGATTATTGTGTCATAAAATTGCTCAAGTTGAACCGCTATGTGACATAACAACATCTATAATAGATAAATCAGTCGATGCCAGACACGACTTAGAGCAGGCCAATGAGACCTAACGGATTTTCTTACTTGGCAGGACATTAATGAGGGACAGGCAGCGAATTTGCCTAAAATCTTAGAATCCCATAAGGAAATTCTATTCATGGAGTGGCAGTCCCAATTGATGAAGGCAGAGAGAACAATTTCTAGATGCAAATTATCCACAAATAATCTGATTGAATTGATTAACAATACTCTCTATTTATCTAACATGATCTCTCAATGTACACGAGGTAAATTACTATCGGCCAAAACATTGCAGCAATCATGTTATCAAGAGCTAGAAAAGAATGGGAGATTGATCACAGGAATTAAAATTTTAACTTGGGACACCTATTGGTTGTTCCTAGTAAAACCACACAGCCAGAGAGCCACCCTCAAGTGCCTAACAGATGCAATCAGGTGTATCATTCCCGATATACATGATGCCACCTATTCTGCTCAAATCAATTCTCGTCTCAGCCGCCCTCAAGAAGTGGAGCCGATGCTAGCGATATGCCAACTCAGGTCGAAAGGCAAACAACCAGAGTGATGAATCATGCTACCGACTACCAGATTGTTATGGGGGAGATATTCAAGATCAAGTAATACCAATCTAGTAGCATTTTAATTTTGTAGTTTGTTAGTTTAATTTAGTATTTATAGACCCTTTCATGTATTTAGAAAGGGTCGTAAGTTTTTGGATATAACTTAAGCCTGAAGTTGCACTACTGCATTCAGGCATATTCTTTTATAAAGACTGGATAAATTATTCCAATTTTGATAACGAAGCTTTTATGTGGATGTGCACTACTGCCTTTATTTAAAAGTATTTCTGAGTCAGAAGAAGGAATTCGAATTGCGATTGATGTTGGGAATGACTTGCAGCTCATATGGTACTACTATCTATGTTTGAATTCATTCTTTTTATGTGAATTGCTATTTGATCATTCTTGCTATTATTGAATATATGCATGTGTTTTAATAGCATTCTTTATACTTTCCACTATTGGATGTTTACAACTTGCTTTTCTTCTAATCATACATGTATCAGTAATATAAAAAAAGAAGTGTAACAATGTTTTATTAATTACTTTGTTCAACTAATTGAACAAAGCAATTATTATTTAAATGAATTTCTATGTTTATTGAATAGTGTCATCTATATGCCTATTGACGAACACAGATCATCAAACATTACACTTAAAAATAGAAGCTTCCCGGGATATAATAGTCATTTATGTTTTCGCTTATAGGTTAAGTCATCCATTCATTATCACTTATTAGAAAACCGGTCACTCATCCATCCCTTTTTATTCATTGCTAGGAAACTGGCCCTATTATATCTAGTCTGAGCCACCATCCTAAACGGAAAAGAAGTTGTATTAAGGTCTGGACTGGGTGGTTATCCCCTCATGTTGATGCAATGATTTTCGGGGCATCAACATTTTTGGTGCTAGGAGGGCCATCAACTATGAATGGAGAGTAAATCAAAACCTATAGACCATTCTCAGAGTAAATCACCCTACACCTCACCTTGGACCTCCCGTTTGCACTCTGAAACACCAGTGTCCAAACGAGAACAAGAGGGATCAACTACCACTGGTCAACCCCATCATACTTCAGAACGTTTAAGTCCGGAGTCCCCTGAAGTTCAGTCTCTCATCCAGAAACTTCAAGGCTTTTCCATATCACCTCAGAGATCTGAAGTATCTCAAGGTAGTGAGACTTCGCAATTCCACCTTCCTCACCCTCTCACCAGACTTCAAAGCAAAAAACTCAACATTATCTAGCATAATGGATTATATAATATTTGAACATATTTTGGAACGAACAATTATATCTGTATAATCTTTTTCAACATCTTATTGAAATCATATCAGAGACAAAAATATGTTGCAATTATTTCTATGAAGAGCATATTATCTTTTAAAAATGGGACCTGCTAATTGTTGATTTTTATGCTTTTCAGTTTATTTAATAAAAACAAATCAAAGTTAACGTGGATAGCTTTAGTGAGGGTATTTTAATATGTCGTAGTCTAAGTAGTCGGAGGAATTACCTCGAAAATTATGGAGATTTCGGTCATACTTAGAGAAAATTTGGCAAGGATTTTTGTAAATCCAACTTATAGTTGTTAAACTTCAAAATTTTAACTTTCTTAGATTTTTTTTTTCCTCAAAAATTATCGAGATTTTGGTCATATTTAGAGAAAATTTGGCAAGGATTTTTGTAAATCCAACTTATAGTTGTTAAACTTCAAAATTTTAACTGTCTTAGATTTTTTTGATGGTGCCGAATCCATTTCCACCATCAAAAACACGTTTCAAACACTCCATCTACAAGATTTTTTTGAATTCTTTTACCAGATTCCCACCACTTCCACTTTTAACCGTCCAGACAATTCTTCTACCCCAGTAAACGACTCCTTTTAATATTTAAATTATTTCCATTATTTACCTCAGTTAAGTAAACCGACTATGGTCGATAGCTATTTGTCAAGTCCTTTCTGTGGATAGAACAAATGCAAGACTCAAATTAGGTTACGAAGCCCAATTAAAAAAACAAAAAGACATTGATGCTTATAATATATTAAAGGACCATTCTATATTGAACTCGTACAACCGATGCAATATTCTTCGCTAGCATTAGGTGTCCCATCACAAATCTGCATACCGACTTTGATCCTGTTCTTGAATTCAATGGTGCCGGTGATGTGTTCGAATCATGGGAACAGAACCCTACTCTCAAACAACCTTTCTCGGAAACAGGAAACCCTGTTCCACTTCAACTTTTGTGTCAAAACACTTCGAAAACCCTTTGAAACCTGGGCTATAACATGATTCAGTAAGACGACACCTGTCGTAGAAATTGAAAAAAAAAAAAATTACGGTGAAATTTTAAATAAATTTATTCAAATATTTAATCTATCTACCGATTAATTTTTATTTTTTTTAATTTCACATTGTAAAATGAAAACTACAAGTTGTACCTGGAAAACCCTTGAGGAAGGCTGAAATCTCAGCTTCAGGTGGGTAATTTTTCCTGCTGTTTTCAGATGCATGCTGAAAGGAACCTTTAAAGATCAAATGCTAAAAATGTGGCAATGTACTATAGACTTCAAAGATGAAAAATGTTTGTTCCATGTGCTGTAAACTTTAATGATGAAGCGATAAATCTTACCCAACAAACTGTCCATCGACCAGCCATAATTTTATAAAATATGCGATGTTGTAAGGTCGAGCAGGAATGGACATTAATAAGGGTTTTTGGGCTGACTGGAGGTAAAGGATCACCGCGGGAAAGTGGTCATAGCAAAAGTACCTTGTGACAGAAAGGTGAGGCTCTTTGTTCCATAGGAAATTTAATTGCATTACCTTTAAGACAGACTAGTCTAAAAGCTGCCCAATAACGATGTGCCCAATAAGGCTGTGGGTACTTAAATAATGGTGCAAACTGACACTACTATATAAAAGCGGTTTTAAGATAATATTTGAGAAGGTTTATGGGTAAATTGTTTTAACTTGGAAAAAAACTTGTGTATTGTTTTAAATATTGTCTTTAAACCTGTCTAAAAAATTATTGATTATTGTTTTAAAGATTATTGTCTTAAAAAATTCTATTAGAAGACAATTTTATTTTTGTTTTTCTTGAGAGAATTTCATTTTTGTCTCTCTAGAAACAACACTTGGATTAGAGACAATGTGTGTTTAATACTAGCTATTGTCTCTCTAGAGACAATATAAAACAATGAATAAGGAAATATCTCACCATTGAAATAAATCGATATAAAAAACATTTAATTAAAAATAAACTACAAAATCCTTGATTAATTCATGTTAGCAACACAGTGGAATCCAACCACCAACCTCCTGCTTGTAAGACAGACGCTCTTCCATTAACCTAGAAATTTTTAAACAATTACTTGAAGAGTTATGGCAATCCTCAAAACTACATTTATAGCCATTGATTTAAAATAAAAAATAAAAAATAAAAAATAAAAAAACAAAAGATGCTATATAATCTTTATAAAAAATATAATCATGGAGACCATATTTTTAACTTACTAAAACTAGCAATTTTCCCGAAACGTGCAAAGAGAGGAGGATTATATCTCTAGCAAAAAATTCAAAATCTTATATTAGTATACAGTTAAATAGTGGCATATCCATGTGTTGGGATTTCATTCTACGTTAAGACTTATTTTTCTTCATCTTCTTCTCCACACATGTATGTGTCTATTATTGTGTATAAGCACTCATATAAAATTCTATAAAAAAATGTCTTCATTTACAAAAGTAAAAGAAAAGGAATCATGATTTGTGAATCTAAAATGTGCGATTGAGTCGTTATCAAAGCAAAAGAAATGAAATGGAGTGGATATATTCTCTTTCACCTTTGCAATCAGTTCTCCCTACTTAAAAGTTAATAGAACTGGAATATGTTTTTCCTTTGAATTTTAAGTTGTATAGATTCATGGCTCCATCCTAGCTCCACAATTATTCAGAGCCCTCTATGGCTTGGGAGTTCCACACCAGCCATTGTTTACGACAATGAAGAGTACTGATGACTGAGGACATGTGCTCAAAATTTCATCTATGTTGCTACTAAATGCAAAGATATATCATAATAATGACAAAAACAACAACACATTCCTTATTAAACAAGTGGACATTTATTATAAAAAGGAGAGGATGACATAATGGAAGACAAACTACTCTTCAGTAGCGTGTGCCAAGAAACCATGGTGCACACTCAACAAAATACATAAGCATAACATTTGAAAAGTTACAAACTATGAACTGTAAAGAACAAGGTCAAAAAACTACTTACCACAATTGCTCCAGTAGGATCTATCCATCAGTAAAGAGTACTTGCAAGAATAGTAGCAATTTGATCTGGATTTAAACAGGAATGCAATAAATTACAGAGATAACCATATACACAAAGATGCAGTGGAAATAATGCTTCATTTCATTAATGGAAACTACTGAAATATGCTTACAACCAGAACTGGAAATAAACCAGCTAGGGCGATGGTAGCTTATCTCTGGGAAGAGATGTGCGGCTACATGCCTCTCAACTGTTCTGAACTGTGTTACAATGAGGCTCGAAGGCCTATTTATTGTTGAGAAACAATGGAAAACCCTTCACATTCCAAAACCTAACCCTAGAAGATGAAACGCCAAATTGTGGGC
>APFE031520870.1:134912-148001 GCA_000404065.3 Pinus taeda
TTCCAGAGTAGCTGCTGGAAGCCGATGCGTCACCTCTGGGTAGTCGCTGAAGGATCTGTGCAAAGCTATCCATCATCGTGTTCCTTTGTCGCTCGAGGGCTTCTTCGAGCAAGATTTTGATAGGATCTCCTGCCCCCTCGTCTTTCTTCTCATTTGCCATGGGAGGCCGTCGAGATTTTCGAGGATGGTCTTGCAAAGGTTCGACCAGTTCAATCCCTATCTCCTTATATCCCGACCTCGTTGGGGACATGCAAAGAAAAACAGAGAAAAAGTATACCGCTCTGATACCACTGATTCAGATTTAAACAGGAACGCAATAAATTACAGAGATAACCATATACACAAAGATGCAGCGGAAATAATGCTTCATTTCATTAATGGAAAATACCGAAATATGCTTACAACCAGAACTGGAAATAAACAAGCTAGGGCGATGGTAGCTTATCTCTGAGAAGAGATGTGAGGCTACATGCCTCTCAACTGTTCCGAACTATGTTATAATGAGGCTTGAAGGCCTATTTATTGTTGAGAAACAATGGAAAACCCTTCACATTCGAAAACCTACCCCTAGAAGATGAAACGCCAAATTGTGGGCCCCGTTTTGGGTAAATTGGTACATTAATTTCCTTGGGTCGTAACTTTGGCATACGATCTCTGTTTGACGCGTATGATAGCTCGTTAGAAAGATCTATCCAAGAACTACCACTTTGGGAAGGACCGATGTTGCCCCCAGATTTCCAAAAAAACGTCGTTTAGTGCCTCAAAACAGCTCCGGAAGTTTAGGACCCGAAAAAACTGCTAAAAATAGTAAATTGTGCTACAATTATGGAAACTGAAAAACTGAAAGTTACAGTTGTGGGGGTCCAAATAGGATAGGTGGGTGGCCACCAACATCCACCTGGATCACAATTAGACCGTTTGTCTTGGTGATCACATCAAAGAAATGTTCTTGAGCATATTCCTTCACAATCTCATTAGTTAAAGTTCAACAATATATTACAAGGAACAACTTCACAAAATTAACTGAAACCATAATTCCAACCACCCAATGCCATTTGTAAATTTAATTCCTCGTATGCAAATTGGAAAAATATTCTCTCTCTCAAAATACAATACACAAAATTTTGACCATAAGGTACACGATAGAGAAATCGACAATATGATATGAAGCATGGAGAAGCAAATCCATGGCTAATTTGAGCTCAATATGAGGGTAACTTTTAAGACAATGAGTAGAATTATAACCACACAAAAAAACAAGAGTATGTAACATGATTTATTAAAAACAAAACTGCAAGACTTATCATACAAGTAGGTCTCAAGAAAGGCACATGGGTTTTCGGTGTTTGGGTGTTGCAATCCCATGCTTCCTTTTAATCTATATTCATAAGACTAGCATTTGTAAATAAAGGGGTATTTGCAAGAATTGATGTCAAGATAGGAGGGCTTCTACTAATGGCCATACAAGAAAACAAGTCAGGAAGATTTTAATTTATATTTGAAAAATAGAAAGCAATTCTACCAGATATCAGAGAATATATAAAACCATAACTGCAGGCATTTTAAACTTAGTTTTCCTGTGAGGGGTTATAGAAACTTCAAATATAAGAAGAAAATGTCCAAATAATTATTCTAATTTGACATTGATAATGAAAAATTCAGAATATTTTATAGCACACTCGGGGTCACCAAACCTCTCTCATAGTGAAACAACAACGTGTTTGACCTACAAAATCAAGAGCATATAAATTCTATCAATTTCTAAAATGAGCCCCAAAAAGATAAGTTGTGTGATCTGTGTCTAGTTTGATATCAAGGAGTTTAGGACCAAATTGCAGCCAAAGAAATCATGGGTTACATTGTACATGTATGAGGGAGACTAAGACCTTTAGTCCAAGATGTAACATGCAAATTCAATGTTGTTGTTTGGATGAAGTTTGATTTTTGTTCATTCTCCTATCTTGTTTTCTATTTGCCTACAATCCTTTAATGGTTTTGACAGTCGTTCCACAACTTTCACTAACTTTGTGTGTAGGTGCAGCTTCTGTAGCTCTAGCACTCTGACACTGCAAACTCGATTCTGCAACAGTTGTTGTTTGACTCTACCTTGCCCAGACTTGCACTGTCCAACCAGAGAACAAATTATGAACTCAAATATAGCACAAATTAAATCTAATTCATTGTCAAGGGTTCATTCACTAGATTTCCTTGTTTGAGTTGGAAGAGGAATTCAATTAGATCCAATTTATAGCTCCATTTTCATGGATGTCGAATTTTGATTGTCCTCCATTATTTATTAGCAATCCCTGGAGAAGTAAACAACTTTAGAAATTACTAATAATTATGAGATGTTTGCAAAGCATCTCCTCTCCATAGATACAATTTAGCTTTGAAAGTTGTCAACCTGGTCCACTTTCTGTTTGTTTTTAGTGGTCTAAAAAGTATTATTATCTCTTATTTAGCTCATAACTATAACACGTTTTTGAGACATAGTAATCATATTAGCTTTTACTTACATGTGACTATCATTAATCCTAGAGAAGTGAATATCTAGGTCAAGAAGGCAACCTAGACACCATGATACATAATGAATGCTACCGCATTTTACAAAATGGATTTGGTATATATTTGATTTAGATTTAGTGTCAACAAGAACAAAAAAGACTAAGCTATTCTGATATAAATACCTTCATATGGCTGAGATATCATCATTTGAATCTCAAGTGATGAGTGGCCAACCGAAGTAACAACAACAACAACAACTTTCAGGTCAGTATCTACATGGATTGGCATTTTTCAACACCATCTTGTCAACTGATGATGTCACTAGTAACAACGGTCTTGTTGTGTTGTCCTTATCAACACATACCTGCAAGAGAGGAAACCATTAAAAATATAATGTAAATTTTTGCACTTTCAACCAAAAAAATTCTTGGACAGAAAATGTTACATCTGCAACTTTCCTAATAACATATTTTATCAATCTAAGCAATAGTAAAAAATACAAATTCACATTCCTACAAGAGATGGAACATTTTAGGGTTCTTTCTAATTTTATTTTCTTCCCAAAAATTTGATTTGCAAGTGTCCATTTTTTAACAAAAATGGTTCACTCAGACTCTCTAGCATAAATTTCTATTTCTTAAATAATTGTCAAAATGTTATAGAAGCTATATATAAAATCCTTAAAAACTTGAATATTTTTTCATAGCATTTTATAGTTTCCATTTTAAGTATCAGTAACATTCAACAACCTAAACAAGCACTCTATTGAAGTGGAATTCCATTACACTATGTAGGTCCTATTTGTCAATCTCTCTGATTGAATGCTTTTCAGGTTCTGAGGCAAGATCTTAGTGAAATTAAATATCAGTTTATTTCTGAATTGTTTTATGGCATTTGGAACCATTTCATTTTTTCAAATGAATTAATTCTGAAAATGGTAAATTAATAAATTATAAATATTTGCACTCAACAAAAAGAACTAATGAAATCAGGAAAGGTGGGCCTTGGTGGTTCACGTGAGCCCAGGAAAATTGTGGTGGAATAAGGCATGTTGTAGACTAATGTCCATCTAAGGTTGTGTTTCAAACTTCACATTCCAAACATATTAACCATAAAATGCCCATTAGATTGGAAAACCTTTAAACATAAAATTTTCGAATAAAAAATCTATAAACTCCAAACAAAAAAGATAAATAGGTTAAAAATCAAGATATTCACTCCAAGGGCCAGCCAAATACAAGCTACACAATGTTAAAACAAGCATCTAGTCCCTATGAGAAGGATGCTTCTTGGGAGCCAAGTCCATGGGGCTTCATGAGAGTTATTCCCAAGAATCATAAGAGTTTTAATACCTTGGTGACTAGTATTTGACACTCTGTGGGGCCATGTTAAAATATTTTATTTCCAATAGGTGAGGAAACATTTTTTCTTACATGGAGTGAGCACCATCATAAACATGCTAGAGTCACCACACAAAGCTCCAGATGCTGCATGACAAAAAAATATGGTCTTTTTATTAGCTTGTTGCCTTGAAGAAAATAGGCAAAAGTAGGGAGAGTTGAGAGTCAAGACAACGAAAGTTCTAGCAGCATGATGGCTTCACACCCAATTTCTTTGTCAGCAATTGCTTCACCATTTTCTCCAATTACTTCACCATTTTCTCTTTGAGTCTTAACAAAATATAACAGTGTTGGCTAAACATTGTCATCCTAGAAGGTATCAACAAATTCTCTGTTTGGCCTTCCCTCTATTTGGGCCATTTTGTAATAGTTTAACAACTTCTTAATATATGGTGGAACAATTAGGTGTGGGAAGGAAAGATATTCCTCCATAGACGTGAGAAAGAGGGACCTTCCTTCTATTGTGATTTTTCTAAATATGGATTGTGTGAAATTTTCCAGCATATGCAACCCTTGAAATAATGTAACCAATCCCAATCTACTGTGGGGTGTAGCTGCTACTAGAATTTTGTTATTGTCATATGCTTTTAACATGAAGTAGAAACTATGTCTTGATTTAGGCAATTTCCAATCATTCAAGCAAACTTGACAAAAATGTGAAGCCATTCAAAATCTTCTACTTGCAAAATATTTGTATTTTAGGCTATTCTAGAAACACCCCAATCATACACACTTGTTGGTTCATCTGTTTAATGACAGTTTCCATCTGATGCTTCCATTTTCAAACTTTAAAAATAGTTAAAGCTTTATTAATCTAAACCTCAATCAAATTGATAACTTGGAACCACTATCAAACATCCTGAAACAATTAATGGTATTGTCAAAAATTTAAATAAAAAGATGAAAATTTAAGCATTTAACATTACCATAAATTACATAGCATTATTAGGGCCCTAGGGTTGAATATTAGGCTACTGTATTCATAAATTATTGTTTTTTTTTAAATTGTGTTCTGAAGGTCCTTGGTTGTAATGTATAGAACTAGCTAGCCTTGTACAGAACAAGCCCTTTTAGTGAAAAAAGACCAATTTGGAACAGAACCAGGAGGTTTCATACACCCTACAGTTGAATTAGGCTGCCTCATTCATAAATTATTGCTTAAGAAAAAAAAAAATTGCATTAAGAGGGTCCTTGGTTGCATTGTACAGAGTTGGTCTATTACGTACAAACCTGTCGATTCAATGAAAAAATGTTGATCCAGTACGAAACCATCCTTTTACAATTTTGTGCCACCAGTGAGACAAACCAATTCTGCCAGTTCTCTTCTGGTTCTAATAACCCAGAGGGACACAAGATGGGATGTTTCCCAAGAAATGGGGATAATTTATGTTTTGTGGTGACACATGGGCACTTCCCAAAAAAAGTGGCGGTGCCTCCCCCCAATTAGATTTCTCCAATGGCCTTTATAAGAGGTAAAAGAACACAAAATAGTGTGATTGTTACAACTTACATGCAAATGTCAATATTTATTATGAACAATATCCCCTTTGCTGAGGACATTGACTTTTCCCACGACATTTCCTAAAATTTCGCATGTCCCTGTGTCCCAAAAACATGGTCACATGCTTAAAAGTTCTTTGATACACTAACTTCTAAACCAACAACAGATGAAGCAAAGAAATTTGCATGTTCATGCAAGTAAGACATGATAAGTAACACATCTAAATAAACACTTGTACTACTAAAAAAATTGACCTCAACACCCAAGCAGACTTTTAGATTCTAGAATCAAAAAAACAATTCTCACCATTAAATAACACCCCTCCTCAAATTTCTCTAGAAAACCAACCACCCATCTATTTTCATTTTCAACCAATTCATTGTGATGTATTCCAGCTCTTGTGGCAACGATATGTAACTACAAATGTATATATTTTTCATTAATAAGACTAAATACTTTCAAGAATCCAACAAAACTAGAGAATGATTCTGACAGTGGTTTTC
Source organism: Pinus taeda (assembly GCA_000404065.3). Lineage (NCBI taxonomy): Eukaryota > Viridiplantae > Streptophyta > Pinopsida > Pinales > Pinaceae > Pinus > Pinus taeda. The sequence continues at coordinate 140,822 of APFE031520870.1, forward strand.
CTGCTAGAATAAGGAATCCAATCAAATGACCATGAAAATGAATTGACTTAATTTGCATCAATTCAAAGAAAGACTTCAAGTGAAAATGTACCAATCAAACAACATACCTTTTTCCCTACACACTCTTGTTGCTCCTTCACCTTCTCACACAATTTAGTTATATGTCGACCCTCAATTGTTCTTCGTGTAAAAAACACAACAACATCAATTACAACATTATTATAACTGTAAAGCTTATATGGCCATTGTAGGGAAACATATGCCATCCTATAGGATGGGAAATATAAACCCATACTTTCTTTTCCAAAGGCACAAGTACTTTTAAGCACAGAATGTCGCACATGCTCAACATTAGAAATAGTTCAGTCTACATTTGTTGGAAAATGCCTTTAGAGACCAATTAATTATTGCTCATATATTAAAATCACCCATTATGCAATCTCTCATGATTTTCAAAAACCATGCCATGTTGCCATAAACACCGCAGAAATCATTTATAAGTAACAGAAGGCACCATCTATATTTAGGAAAACATCTACAAAAGAAGTGTTGCAGAATTATTCGGAGATTCATGATAAAGCTAATGATTGGAAGCCTAGAACACAGATGTCCTTGTTACAAAGCATACAAAAGCTGAACAAATAAATAGTTTACTGTAGTCACAGATATAGATAAATTGAGGAAGAACAAAAATGAAGAGGAGGGCATGGTAATATATTATTGTATAACACTATCAGGCATAAAAAACCTACAACGCATATTAATGTGGAACATAAATGAAGAAATTTGAAGAGAAAATTGAAATTTTGTGCAAAAAGGAAATTTAGCTTGCATTCATAATTGTCTTTCCCATTAAGCAGTGCATATTAGACCTCTTTCTATTGGATAATCATGATCAATGATAGATAAGAGATACACTTTAACATGTTGAGAAAAGACTGATAGTATTAACCTCATCAAGAAGTATTTGGCTAATTTGAATTTCAAAAGTTCAGAGCAATTTATAAGGTCTCTGAACTTCACAAATGATATTTATGATTAGCTGTTAATTGGTAGATTTTATAACTTCACAATGTCAGTACTAAGCAGGTAATGAAATATTTACATCTATCTCAGTTTCTTTGTGTTTTTTAACTTTGAAAATTTTGAATCTGAAAAGTTCAAAGTTGCAAAACACAGAAATTGACATAGATAATCTGAAAAGTTCAAAGATTAAAAACATAGACGAATTATGATAGATGTAAATATTTAAGTACCCACTTAGTACTGAGGTTTTGAAGCTGTAAAATTTACCAATGAACGAGTGATTAGAAATATTATCTGTGAAGTTGTGAGACCTTATAAAATCCAACTAATTTTAAGTTGCATGAGTAAACTGACCTTCACATAGCTGACTCCAAGGTCCTTCCCTGTGTAACCTAGGGCCAAGTTGTGCATTACATATTCATTGTAGTCTTTCAATATGTGCATTATGATATCTGATCCTGAGATAACCTCAGTACGTTTTGTTTCCTTAAATTTTCCAATTGATTTGATTTGAAGAATATAGGTTTTGAAAATCCTTTTAGGCCAATAATGATTGATGAAATCACCAATTTAGAAAAGTATAATATGAGTTACCTCTGAAATTGCAACTATTACTTACATATTCATACACATTATTGCAACCTCCACTTGCATCAACATATCTGCAGAAAAATAGCATAAGAACATTCCCATCAAAAAAAAGACTTGTTATCCAAAGGTACAAGAAGTTAAGAGTTGATTCTACAGGTTATGATCATTCTTAGCGCCACTTGAAATAAATCTTACATGCATATCAAACAAAATTATCATGCAAAAATATTACAAAAAATTCAATTCTTACGTGAACATGGAAATTTGAAAAACCCTTGTGCTAATTAACACCTGGCATTCTTTAGGTAAACCAAACTAGGTACCTAATTAATATAGAATATTGTTGATTTATAGATGAAAAACCAGAGTTATAGGTTAAGAATGGCTTATAGATTTATCGATTTATATATGAATGGCTTAATTTCTTTGTGGATATTTCCCTCTCATAAGGTTATACCATGTAAAACTTCCTGTGATGACAAAAGACCTATTTCTTTGTGGTGCTAGTTCTTGTGATTGCCCAAATATTGATTTCATCATGGAATCAAATTTCTTGTGAGGTTAGTTCCTTTTTGCTCAAATATCGAGGTAGCTTACAATAGCTACAATGTGATTTCTTCTCCTTGTGAAGTGTTCTTCTCTATTTTTATGACAATACTTGGTAGTTGTATAGTATTTAGTGAGATTTAAAACCATTATTTCCATTCTAGAATTGAACCTCTTGAGCTCCTATTAATTTCTCTTAAATATCCAATCCTACTCCCCGTTTTCTACAAAATCAGTGCATCGTGGAATTTTTATTGTTCCATTGCATCCAAAGTAGTCCTTTAAGTTAGATATGTCTTTCACTTCATCAAAAAGTCTTTGTTTTCCTAAAATCTAAAGATTTCCCTCATGGCCATCAATTTAAAATGTGGTACTGGTAACAAAATTTTGATTTTATAAAGATTTGTTTTGGTAGTATTCTTGTAATTGCATAGTTATTTTGGCTTTCTCAATGCCTTAGTTTTGTGTTCCCCAATATTGTTTGGAAATTATCTGTTGTTTTAGGTATTAGACCTTTGATGTTCACAAACCCCGAGGTCCTCACTAGCTTCCTGACAGTTATTGACTTTATTTCCTGACCTTTTTCTACAATCTTTTTTTCTTGGTTCCAGTCTCCTCCCACAACATGGTTTTGTTTTTAGTAGTCATGAAACATTTCTCCTTCTGGGTATTGTTTTCTATCAAAATACCCCACCCCACCGCTCCCCCACCGCCAACCTCCTTTTCAGTCATCCATGCCAGTGGAAGCATCCTCCTCGGTACCAATTCCCTCCTTGTAGACAACAATTTCCTTAGTAATCACCCCCCATTTCAAGTGGCTTTGTCAACCGTTACTTCAATCACACTACCCATAGTCGGTAATTCTTAGAGATCACACCCCTTCAAGAATTAATATTACCTATGAACTAAATAACACTACTTGTTTTCCAAACCAAACACTTTGACCATAAGCCCCTACCACATGGAGGAAACCTATGGCTAAATCTAACTGGCAAATCTAACACCTTTCCAAGTGGAAGCACTGTATTTCCAAGCTAATAGGGATGTGAAACACCTTGCAAAGTGGGACCAGCTAAAGTCTACCCTGCAAGCAACTAGAAGACGACAAGGGCATGTTGGCTACCATGCAAAGTAACACATGAACATCCTAATAGCATTACCTGCCACATGGTACAAACATTTCCTTCTATGGAAACAGTTATAGGACAACTGCCATGCCAACTACGACATGCCATCACCAGAGCAGTGCCACTTTTGGAAGCATGTGATTTAACAAAGACACATCAATTTTCTATGAGTTTTTGCCATGTGCTACTATGTCATCTATGGTCTACCACATCAACATTTTGAATAACCCCTTCCATTGAACTTTCAAATATTTATGGTGATTTGAAACATGCAAAGTCCACTTCAAGTGGAATTTTTGCAAAGAGTTTTTTTTCATTCTCTATGTAGTGGTGCAGTTACTTTCTAGAAATTTCATTGTGTGATGCTTGCTACTACTTAGTTTTCTAAGAAAACTCCTTCTATTCCTCATTTCTAGACCTTTTGAAATGCAAGTCTTTAGCCATACAAGCACTTTTTGTAGTATCATTTATTGAAAGTGCATATTTTTCATGCTTACGTTGGTGCAGTCAGGTTTTGTATTTCTAGAAATTTGATTTATTTTCTTCATGATGGATAATATGAATGTATCTCACCTAATCATTGTTTATTATTACTTGTCGAATCTGTTTAGAAGTTTGGGAATGTTTAGGATCACTTTGGGTACAAAAATTAACCATCTGGATGACTCAAAGAAAGCCAAGTGAGATAAGAGAGCCGATGAAGCTCTTGGACTCTGGCATGTGTCTTTGTGAAGAGTTGTTTCCTCTTTGAAACATTCATAGTCCCTTAAACACAACATGTATTTTGTCACCACTTGTCCTTGATGATTGACCGTCATGCATTCTCTTAACATGATGACTTTTGATGGCAATGGTTCCTGCTTCAAATCATTCTGAACCTTACAACCAAATATAAACTAATGAATGGAATTCCAAGTGATGTTTCCATGAAAAATAACCTAATGAATGGAGTTCCAGGTGATGTGTCCATGAAATCTTAGGAAAGTTATTACTCAATACTAAAACCACGAGCGTTTACGATGCCTACCTAAAAGGTGTAACACTATCCCTCAAGTCATGTCCTAGAAATGCTAATGGAATCAAGAAAAGGGACGTAATTGGAAAGGTTAAAGTTGAAGATGAATATCAAAAGGATTTATATATGCATTTATAATTTCAATATTTTTACAAATCCTGTATCCCTTTTTTTGAATTCTTTACAAAAATTTGTTGTAATATATTGCAAGTATTTAAATTTTAAAACAATGCAACTATAAAAGATGTAATGTTATTATGATGTGGGGTGAATTTTGTGTAAAATGTGTAATGCAATTTCCAAAAGCAAAGAACAATACAACCCTATGGAAAATTAACATGGTATCAAAGATGAGCTGAGGAAGAGTCAATGAGATCACCCCTTGAAGAAACTAGTGATGAAGTTACTCCGTCTTCTCTTTGAGAGAATCTAGAGTGAGAAAAGAAATCTGAGACAGGCACAAAATGGTTAGGAAGAACACAGTGGCTTAGATAAGGGTTGGACATAACTGGATCTAGATGAGTCAGAAGCAACATATGAACTATGGTTTACTGGTAATAGTTACAACTCATTTGTATTAGCTGGAAATGTGGAAGCTTATGTTGGTGAGTCCACATGGGATCCATAGTTTGTAAAGGATCAATATCATAGTCTAAAATATCATGAAAAGAAAACATATAAAGGTCCAAAATTGAAATATTCCTCAGAGGAAGATATGCTGAGAAATAATATTATGCAACTAATTCAAGCAATAAGCGATGAAGCTGGTCTCTTTGTTATCAATGTCTTGGCTGCATGATAGATGAGTTCATGATAAGACAAGATGAAGTTTTACAAGTTTTTGCACAGACATATCTTAGGATTTCACTTCTAGCTATTGTCATGGACACAAACTATCAATCTATAAGTTATGGAGAAAGAGAACATGCATAAGCAAATTAAGGGACAGAATAAAATGGAGGAAGAGTTCGAAGAACAGGAAAAAGAAAAGGAGCTTGAGAGCCTGATATCTTTTCTTAAAGAAAGAGAAAAGGAGTCTCGAGATCTCTCTTCCAAGACTAGGCAAATGAGAAATTCACTCTTACAGGTAGAGGCTCATGTCAAAGAGTTTTAGTAGGATCTTCAAAGTGCTCAAAAGGGATAGCATCTGAAAGAGTCATCCATCGAGAGACTTGCATCAACTATTGTGGAGAGAGAGGATAAAAATGAGAAGCAGGTAAAACTGCATCAAGAACTTAATGAAACAAAACTTAAAGATTTGGTATCTGATAGGCAAGTAATTTTTTTGCTAATCAAGAGGAAGCCAAACCAGCTAAAAGAAAAAATAAATATTGCATATGAAGAAGCCATGGGATCCTTGCTAGCTTAGAGAAAGAAAGTTCCGCCTTGAAATCCTTTGTTGGCATTATGGCACAGTTCTGGAGCTATGGCACGAGTGTTGTCCTTGATGGCAACTCTCTTTGGTAACAGATCTCAGTTTAGGCACTCAGAAAGTAGAAAAAGACATATACGCAGGTTCATCTAGACGAAGGCACGTAGACATGCGGGTTATACATTACAAAAGTGAGTATATGTTGGGCATCATTCTTTTGGTCCTTAGCAGTTAGATCTTGGAACTTGAGCCTTTGTTTTGGACCATGGCATCTCGTCAGATGTGTTGATCCCTAGTTTTGGGTTCATGGTATTGGAATGTTATGGTTTTGGACCATGGTATTGGGGAAGGATTAAGGCTATAAAAGAGGAAGGAGTTCTTGTGACAAATCACCAATCTGAATCATAATTGAAGATCTGATAAAGTGCTAGAGCTGGTATATTGGGTGGTGATGCAGATCTGGATCCGAAGGAAGGAGGAACCTTAGCGCAAAAGGAAGGATAAGTTCTATTCATGGGTCATAATCTTTAAGCTTCAATGATAGTATCTTTGTATGATTTTGATCAGCTATATGTGACGCTTGCTTGATCTATCTGGTAATCTGGGTTAATTAATGATTGAATAGTTGAAAGAGTGAATTATCCTTCGTAAGATCTATACATAGGTTCAGTAAGGCAAAGACGCATATACACGCATTTTCAGTGAAGTAAAGGAGCGTATACACAGGTTGTTTCATACGCAGATGCGTATGCACGCTAGTTTCAGGCTTTTGAAATAGCGTATATAATCTAAGTTGTGATCTAGCTACTTCTGACTATTGTTGTTGTGTTCTGGGTTCTGCTTTCTGGTGTATGGTTTCTGGTACTGTGTTTTGGGTACAGCTATAAGGAGAATATCTACTTGATTCAGATTTAATTTTTGAAAAGGAGATTGGTGATTCTTGATGATTGTTTGATGTTCATGGATCTAGTCTGAAAATTGATGAAACGTGGTCCCTGGAAGAAAGAGAAGGTTTTAGCCTTATGTAGGCCAACACCTACGTACTAGTATCTTGGCTAGTGGAAGAGCAAAGGGGGTTGTAGCTCCCTTCTAGGAGAACTTGGAAAACGAGAGAGGGTTGTAGCTCTCTGCAGGTTACAGCCTGGATACTGGTAAAAACACTGCACCAGTATATTGTAAAAGAAGTTTCTAATTGAAAAGAAGATAGAGACGAATTGCAGCAGGTGGTTTTCACCCACATTGTGTTTCCACCTTATATCTTGTGTTCTTGTGTGTGACTGTTTCTCTACTCTGTTTTACTGTCTCTGGTTACTGTTATTTGATTATGCATCACAGATTAACAATCATCATCAGAAAAGATTAAGTAAAGTAAAAGTTGACTTTGTATACGCGGGTTTCCTTCTTCATAATAGCGTATATACGCAGGTTAATTAAATAGAAGTAGCGTATATCAGTTGTTTTGAAAAAGGAATAATTACCTTGATAATACTAATTCACCCCCCC
>APFE031520874.1:7382-31167 GCA_000404065.3 Pinus taeda
TCACAATAAGCCACACACATGAACACCATGATATAAGGTGGAAACCCAATGCGGGTGAAAACCACCTGCTGCAAGTCATCTCAATCTTCTTCTTAATAAGAAAATCCTTTTACAATATTTCTGTACTGGTGCAGTCTTATACAAGTACGCAGGCTTCTACCTACAGAGAGCTACAACCCCCATAGTTCTTGTACTAGCCGATCCATTTACTAGTACGCAGGCTGCTACCTGCTATAATGCTCCAACTGCTATTGGAAGGGAGCTACTACCCCCTTTGCTCTTGTACTAGCTAAGATACTAGTACGTAGGTGCCGGCCTACAATCTTTTCTCCTTCGGGTACCACGTTTCATTAATTTTCATACTGGATACAACTGAAGCACAACACATAATCTGAAAGGCCACGTTTCATCCAATTTTCATACTAGACCCATTAACATCATTGAAGCACATAATCAGTCAATCTTTTGAATCACCCAAACACCAAGAGATATACAAGGACAATATGTGAGTTATCAACCAGATCTAGTACATCAGATCGCATAAAGATAAGTCATTAAGAACTTGATCCATTCAACCATAATCATGTTGTTATCAGAACTCAATACCAGTAACTAGACATCAATTACGCACCCAGAACCCTGCAGAATAGTCAAAGGTAGTTAAAGCAAATTTCAAGCAAGCTCCGCAACTTAACCGCTATACATTTGTGGGTATCCGCACCTGCGCCTTCTGCTGCTCTGCGGGTATCCGCACCTACGCCTTCTGCTGCTCTGCGGGTATCCGCACCTGCGCCTTCTGCTGCTCTGCGGGTATCCGCACCTGTGCCTTCTGCTGCTCTGCGGGTATCCGCACCTGCGCCTTCTGCTTCTCTGCGGGTATCCGCACCTGCTCCTTCTGCTGCTCTGAGTACCTCCACACCTGAACTGTGGATCGCCTGTGGACCTCTGATTAGGGCCAAATTAACAGTCCTCCAATGTGCCACAGTCAGTCCGATCAATAGATCTGATCATGCGGCAATGGGATCACGAGTTATCACCAGTTTACAGAAATCTCCTTGATTTAGATCTAGCTATCACTCACCAACCGATCACAGGTATTTCAAATCTAGATCACCTTAAGATATTCAACACACAAATCTGCACTCCAAATGATCTCCTTCCCCTTTTTTATAGGCAAGCCCATATTCAAACCATGATCCAAAACCATAATAACACAATACCATGAATCCAATACTTGGGATCAATATCTTTAGATGCAATACCACAGACCAAAACCATAGGATCTAAAAATGTCGGACTAATACCATGAACCACCATAGGATTCCCACTTGCGTGCGCTTTTCTCAGCATAGAAGTGCGTGCATTGGGGTCCGCATCTTCTGTTCGGACAACTTGCGTACATGACCACAAATTTCTGAATGGCGTACCTGCGGGTCCGCACCTTTTGAACTGTGTACCTGAGATCCTCTTATTTTCTTCCATTCTGAGAGGCTGATCATCAATCTTTGCTGCTGGCCTATTGCACTAAGATCTGTCACCTGTATGAGTTGCCATCAAGGACAACACTTGTCTCATAATGCCAATAGTCCTCACTTGAGCTCCTTCCTCTATTGTTTTCATCTTTATTATATCTACCACGTGTCTTGTTATTTGACCAAGTGTAGATAAACAGAAAAATCCAAATTACCTAGGTAAAATTTCCAACATACTCTGCCACCATTGATCTATTGGAAGCTCATGTCTTTGTATTTTTACAAGTGTTTCATCAACCTGAGCATACCGGTAGAAGTTAGGCTTGACTTCAAAAAGATGATTTATTTCATGTTCAATATAAAACAAATTTTCCAATTTGTCATATAAACTCTGTCCGGAGGGAGGTCCTGTGTCTTCTAAAGTGCTTGATGATGCAATTATTTGATTTGTAACTTAAGTGTTTACCCTGTGAGCATACTCTTGATGTGATAACAGTCTTTCATTGCTGGTTAGTAAACTGGGTAGACCCTTCTGTTGCAAGACTATGAACTTCTATGTGAAGGCATTAATCTCCATCTGCATCTCTTGGCACTTCCTTTCCAAAGTATGTACAAAATTCCTCATTGTTAGCACCTTCCTTACTGTCAAAATGGTGCCTGTTCTGTCCAATATCTCCAAAGCTGCTAGTTGTTCTTTAGTATGGGTATTAAAAAATGGATCAGTCTATTGGCCTGCTCAGGCATATTTCCTAATGATGCCCTGGCCCTTTGAATTTCCACATGGGCCCTTTATATCAATTCTATTTGTTCATGGATTTCTTGAATTGATTGCCATTAGTCAGTAATAGACTGGCCAATCTTGGTCCACAAAATCATTTTGATGTCTGCTAGAGGTTTATGCAAGGTGAGATCCTTTTCCAATGATTTCACCTTGTTCTCCAGGGCCTTTACCTCTCTGGTTTTTTCTGCCACTGTTATTTTTGACTTGTCATAGCTCACCTCAAGTTTGGCTAGTTTTTCTTTTTCCTCTTTGAGCTCTGACATTTGGGCTTCTAGCTCCTTTACTGCTTTCATCATTTCTTCCATCCTCATGGTGGTCTCTGGCTCTGTTGTTGTGGCTGCTGAAGCATCTATAACTGTTGTACCTGTTTTTGATGTTGGCACAGTGGGAGGGATTGCTGCTGTGTCTGTGGGGGGAGCAATGATAATTGTTGGAGCTATTTCAGGTGGCTGGGAGGTCGAATCTCCCTGCTTGGCTTGCAATGATTTCTCCAACTCTTGCTCTGTTTGAATTAGCCTTTGATTCATCCTCATTAGCAAATCCATTACATCCTCTTTTGCTTTTTCTTGTGCAAGTTCTGTTGTTTGTGGATGCATGGTGACAGGCAGCTTCAATTGCTTCCTAAGTGCATCAATATCTTCCTCCTTCTTCTTTATCAGGGCTTTGATGCCCTTGGCATCCTTGGAATCATGTCCCAACTCAATAATTATCTCTTCTAGAGTCTTTATTCTGTTGTCTTTGGCTAAAGAAGATATCTTTTCCAAATCCAATTGAGCAGATGTAGTACTTAGTGACTCTTTCAATTGGTGGGCCAACATTGCCTTGTCTGCCAATGTAGCATAGACCATTTCACTAGTTTGTTTGTGCAATTCTATCTGGTCCATTGGGTGTATATCTTTAGTAAGGACCTCTAGATTGGTCCTTATGTAGTCAGCTGCAGACTGTGGTTGCTGAACCTTAGGCTTAAAATGAGTTAAGATCATTTTCTCCTCCTTAATGTCATAAGCTGCCATTAGTCTTTTCTGTTTGGAGGGTGTCATTTTGAGAAATTGATCATAAAGCTGAATTCTCAATGACTCATTTTGGGCCTTAATCTCCATGAATGTTTGTTTGATATCAGATCGTTTCTTAGTTTGTGACCTTGAGGAGGATACTTCCATTCCATGCCACCTCTCCACTTCTTGCCTGTGAGAGCTGGAGGATGTCTGTTGGCTGATGGCCCTCTCTCCTCTTGTGCTTTCTGTGATTTCTTCAACAATGTCCTCTTCAGGTAGAGGATCTACCCTTTGTCTTTTGGGCTCTTGTTGTTCTGTTGATCCACTTGCAGGTGTGGTCTCTTCTCTGTCTCTTTTCTTACTTCTTTCCTCAGGAAGAGGAGTCTGCAGTGCTGGTACTTCTGGTGCTTCTGTCTGTAGTGAAGGGGCTTGCCCTTGACTATGTTCCTTTGAGGTAGTTGGCTATTCTGCCATTGTTTCTTGCTTTGTAACTACTATCTCCTTGCCCTTTGCTGTCCCTGTTGTTGATGTAGTCCTTTCTTGGGTAGCTTGTTGTGAAGTTGTAGCAGTTAATGAGCCTTCCCCGGTTTTCTGTGGTATTTTGAATGACAACTACCCAAAAGAATCTAAGTCAATAGTTTTTTTCCAGATTTTTCATAGTTTGTTCCATTTTCTCTTCCTCAGTGTGCTGTTCAACTAGTGTGCCCTCCACCCACTCATCTTGGTTTGCAAACTGTTCTATTTCAAGGATGCTGCAATGTTCATAGGGTGCCAACCTATATTTTATCCTTCTTGCATTGATAAAGTCGTTTGGGTCATAGGGTACCCACCAAAAGCTTCTATTTAGTCTGAGTGTTTGACTCAATATTTCATCAACATCCTTCCATCCCTCTTTTTTGTTCATGACATATGGGCCTAGCTGGTCTCTCAGTTTCAATTGAGCCTTTTTCTTTGTGCTTTGGAAGTGAGTCAAATATGAATTGATGAATTGCCTGAAATATTCCAAGGCAAACAATCTCATTGGCACATATCTTGGCAGTTTGTAGGGGCATAGCTCACAGCCATATATCCTGATAATAGTGTGTTTCTGGTAAAAGTACCAGTCACCTATTTTATAGTTTTTGGAGAGCTGTAATATCTTTTGCATATCATATGTTAGTCTAGGAGGAGGAGTTATCATCAGGAGAGAAGAGACTGGGTATACAAACATATCAATAAACTCACAATAAGAGCAGGGAGAGTTGCGGACTTCATGAAAGAATGAGGTCCAAAAAATTACAGACCTTTTTTCCCCTTTATGGTCCAATTTTATAATGGGGAATTGGAAAATATCTGGCTGATAATATAAGAACAGATGATATATATATAGGATGAATACTTAAAGACTCCCCCCCTGTCTAGATTCAGTAATTGGTCATGTATCTTGTTGGCAATGATTTTGGCATAGTTGTATTTGACAGCAGGGGGCTACCCTGGGGTAAATATAGACATTAAAACCAATATAGTTTCATCAATATGTTCACTTGCCTTGAACCCCAGAACAAAAGATATCATATGGAGTCAGGAGTTATATGAATTGGTTTGAAGTTCAACATTTGATTTATGGAGTCAGGAGTTATATGAAAGTGGGTAGTTCCAGATGGAGTCTTGACTGCCCTTTGAGTTGGCTCATAGTTCTCACAGCAGAGGTGAATTATCTCAGGGAAAATATTGGCAGAGGGGAGGTAGTATATGGGTAGATTTGATTCCCATATGCCATAAACATCATTTTGGCTTAAGTAATTGTTTCTGAGCTCACATAATGCTTGCATATGGTTTTGGTAGCCTACTAAGTCTTGGATTAGATAGTCTTTATCAGCTAGGGGCAGATGTTCCAACTCCTTGTAGGGTGCATTAAGAGGAGTGATATTCAAGGCTACTGGACGTTCCATAGCTCAATTCTGTTGCTTTTAAAATTGGAATTTTTTGGCCTGTGTAAGCAAAACAGGAAAAACAATAGCTCTGTGGATTTTCTTTGGGAATTTCACCGTGAAATTGGTTTGTTGGCTTGTATTTAGCTCTGTGGACAACAATTAGATGAAGAGACAGAACTTGTGGGATTCTTTGGAAAAATGGGCAACGATAGTGGGCAAAAAGGCATTTTTCGGGGTTTCTAAGAGAATTTGCAAGGCCGAACGAGCTCAATTTTGGCTCAGTGTGCGGATTTATGGTGAATTTTGGCAAGACAGAGGTTATGGTGGGTAACACAATGTTTTTTCTTCAAATTCTGGGTTCTGTGGGCAATTTTACAGTGAAAACCAACGAAAAATAGTGTTCGGGAGTAAAATGGTGTAAATACCTGTTTTAACGGTGGAATGGTCGATTTGCAGGTAACGAGATGAGCCGAGGGGCCGAGCTATGGAGTGACAACTGCTAGGTGGTGGACTGTACCGTTGAAACACTGTTTTGGACGTAAATTAACATGCATAGGACGCGTAGAGGAAACAAACACAAATGGGTAAAAATAACATTTTCACCTATTTTTAACCAAATTTTTGACTTTGGCAGGTTTTGGTGCGCTCTTGTATGATGACGTCAGCATGACGTAATTTTTTCGTGTAGCGGGGTACGAAAGATGACATGTCAGGTGACGTGGCAGGTGACGTGTCTGGTGACGTCAACATATGGCGTAGGCATGACGTCAGTGGGGAGGCAGTGGGGTGGTAAGCGGTATTCCCTGCACCGCCTTTGGAGGGAAGTGGTATTGGAGGAGGGGGCTTTGAACACGCCGGGCACCTGACACGCGTCCTCGTTACGGCGGAAATACCGCCCATCCCCCAAACGCTATTTTTCAGCACTTAAGGGCTTCCGATATCGCCGATAGCCGTTGGATCTGTCGACGATGATCGAACGGTTGGCGGGTGATGGAGGTGGAGGCAGCTTATCTCTTGGGGACCTGCTGTAATATTTCGCGTTTTGTAATGTTTTGCATTGTGTATGGTAAACTTTGGTTAAATGGTGTTTGGGGGTATAATATGCGGGTTCGGCTATTTATTTAGCCAGAAGCTAAACAAGTCCCGGCAGGGCGCGTGGAGGGTTGTTATTGGCCCTGGATGGACCAATAACTCACGACAAAAATTTAAAATATAGCTTATAGTTAGCCAAAGGTCGGGGTATTAGATATTTAGGGATTTTGTGTGTTTTTACATAGTAAGGGAGGGGAAATATTCACATAGGAGCTATATAATAGTGTTAGTAGGTTAATATGACTATGTGGAATGGATATGTATGGATTAGGCTAAGTTTATAGAGTGAAAACTTGGGCATGGGGGGAATGAAAGGATACCAAGTTATGAAGTTTAGGAAACTTGGCAAAATGGAATAGAAACATTTTACACAAGAAATGTAGCTTGTTTTGCCTAGGTGAAAACACAGTTTCACTTAGTTTTTTCCATGAAATGAAGTGGACTAAGGGCAGTGAGCAGATCTCATTGTCCTTGGGGGGGTGTTAGTAAGTGTTCTTGGAAAAATGAGGAGGGAAATTAGTCATGCTCCATTTATTTTGTAACCAGCTTGCCATAGCACCTTATGGTATTTATGAGATGAAACCTGTTGCAATAGGACCAAATTGCCCATAAGCCTGCTTCTACAACATCAAAACTACCTACCCAGCCTAGTACACCTAACATTTTTTCTTCATTTTCATTGGGTGCATTTGAACTAGAAAACCCTGATTCTTCTCTTTTCTTTTAGATTCCCTCCTATCTAAGTCTACCCTTATCTCTTCCAGGGCCCAGATTAAATTGTTGAAACCCTTTGCTTCTCTACCTAACTACTTGTCTACCAAGCTTGAGCTGTTTGTACAAGCCTTTATTCTCTATTCTAAGACAAGTAAATTCAAACATGATCTAGCCAAGATTAGACTGTCTGGCTATTCATCAACTGTGGCAAGAGTCAACCACCTGTACATAGTGAAATGCTACCAAATATGGAACCTTTGCAGGATGGAAATGATGAACATATTTGGCACTTCTCCAGTAAATCATGAAAAATGAAACCTATTGGTATAGGAAGCTAACAGGTGGACGATTTATTGTGGAAAGATACACATCCTCATGCTCGCGTTCCCACCAAACAAGCATTTTGTATGTCCTATAATGCAAAAACGACATATTAGAATAGTTTAGTTCGAAAATTTTTGGGCGGAAATAGAGAAATTTGAATTTTTAAAATCCATTTCGCGGTGTCCGCATCCGCTGGTTATAGACAATGCGTAGGTCCGCACTCATCGTAAGCAATAGGTACGGACCCTCGACTTATTTCTTTGTAGAAAAAATTCGGGGTCCGCAGGGGCTGCATGTTGCACCTACGGACCCCCGTGAGCGATTTTCTAAACCAAATTCTCCTTAAAAAAATCAATTTTAAAGACTAAAAATGAAATGTAAATGGTTGAAATGCGAGATAAGGATGATGTGGATTACCTGGAGCTTACGGTTTTCAATTCCAACAGACAAATTTTCCACAATCTTCACAGGAAGTTTCTTACCCAAAAGCTCTCACTTCTCACTCTGAAATCAAATGGTAAAAATGAATTTACAAAAGCCCTTTTTATAAGATTTTTTGAATAAATGAATTTTTAATTTATTTATTTTTCACTTTAAAAGGTAACTTTTTGATACATTTTTATTTATCTTAAACATGTATGAGTAATGCAGAATATTGGATTTTTTGGGGAAAGTTGATCATTTTCAACAAAGAGCATACTTTTTCACTTTTTCGGACTCTTCCAAAATTTACGAAAAAGCGAAATATTAGAGTCCTCATTAAGCTCTTTCTTGTCTCATGAAATATGAAAAGATTGCCGAGTTTTTTCCTTTTTAAACTAATTAAACAGAATTAAAAAGGCAATCCACTTACAACTCTTTTCTGACCGTATAAACATGAAAAGGTCATCGGACTTCTGTCATTTCAAGTTCGATATTGGTTATAAAATGATGTGTCTTCGATCTCTTTTTTACTTTTTCAAATCAGAGCCACTAATTATAAAAAGTACTCCTTGATCGTAATGGTCAAGCGGTTCTCTCAAACATTATTTTATACTTTTTCGGGTTTGGGGGACACAAATTTACGAAAAGGGACACCCATGGAGTTTTCTTAAGATTTTCTTCTGACTCCCTAAAATTGAAAAACAATGAGTTTTTCCTATACTGGACTCGTTGAAATTTAACAGTAAAGGACCTGTTCAATTTAAACAGGAATGAACCACTCCTTCTTAGGGTTCGATTTTTAAACTAAGTTGGAAAATGTTATCCTCCTCAAGCTTGTCAAAAACAAAGAGGTACTTGCCAGAAATGGTGGGGGAAAAGAGAGAAAAATGAACCTGTTTGTTACACTTTGTGTTTTAGAAAAGTACTTAACCACTCTTGAGCTTATAAACAAGAAAATGTTATCCTCCTCAAGCTTGTCAAAAACAAAGAGGTACTTGCCAGAAATGGTGGGGGAAAAGAGAGAAAAATGAACCTGTTTGTTACACTTTGTGTTTTAGAAAAGTACTTAACCACTCTTGAACACGACACTTTTTGTTCACCTGGGTTGGGAAATCCTTTGCCTAACAGTTAATCAAACCATATTGAAAGTCTTCAGCTTTGGGTCAATTGTCACCAAACCATCTACAGTGTCGTTATGTATTCAAGGGGTCAGTTCAAACAAACCATTCATTTACAAAAATATTTGTCATCCATTTTGACCATCCCTGTGTAGGAATTTACAGGGTAAGTTCCTCAGACAAAACACCAAATGACACCGCTCACAAATCAATACACCAGTATTTTTGATGTGGTTAAAACCCTAAAAGAGGGAAACAGTCCAAGGCCTGAGCCAACGTGGCCACTTCAGACAATTTATTAATAAAAGAATGAAAATTTACATAAGCTTCTCTCGTGAACAATTAACCTACAAATGACCCTCCATGCGCTTTAAATAGAAATCATGGACCAATCGGGTGTTAAGCCATGGATCAAGTGTCGGTAATACCGAGGAGAGAATGAACCGTCGAATCACTACATATCATGACCATCGGATTGTAAGTTACAAATGTACATAGTAAAGAAAAAAACTTTACCTAACTCTATACTAGACCAAGTTATACTTAACTATTCCTATGTGTCGGAATATCCTAACAGTTAAAACTGAAGAGTAAGAGTGGTCTATATGTATGGATGTTTAGATCTCAAGTTGGAATTATTATTGCTGTAGTTTATTCTACTAACCTTGGTATTGTAGCATTTGAGAAAGGAAAACCAAATATTGCTAAAGGTAATTACAACAAAGAATTGTGAAAGTAGTTGGGTAATTTTTTCATGAGTTGTGGTTTTGTTTCATTTTAATTAAAATAGGTAATTAGAGGCATGTTTTAGAAAGGGTTTGAGGACATGTTGCCAAGTGTTTGGAAAAAATTATGAATGGGAAATGTTATTATTTTTATTATATATGCAAATAATTATGCATGAATAATTGCAACTTGCATCCTACTGAAGAAGTAACGAAATATACACATATCCAAAGTATACCTGAAGGAATCATTAGATCAGCCCTTAAAACAAAACCATGGAAATAATGGTGGCCAAGAGTTTCAAAGAAAATAATTGACGTAATTTAAGTCATTATGTGCTTGCAATATTTGAAATGTAGATAACAGGTAAGGATACATAATGCATTGAAAGAATCATCACTGGTTAACTCTTATTTTGGAGTGATTATCTATATGTATTACAACAACTCAGGATGCATGCCATGTGTTTATAGGAATGATTGAATGAAAATAATGCTTGATGAATCTCAAAACCCTTCAATTAACTTACAGTAGATGAAATGATTGGGAAAAGCATATAGGAAACACATAAGTATTTATAACTTGATTATGTGTTACTATTTGTTATACATGGTTGTAGATTCAAGCTTGCATGCCATCTGTTTGAAAAAATCTATAAATGAGATTCCATGAGTATGAACATTTGCTAGTTTTAAAAAAATGCATCCATGGGTGGTTTCATAATTATTCAAGTCAACATCAGGGGGTATTCATATCGTTTGGACCTGTAACCCATAATTTGATTCCAAAAAAAATTCTTTTTAGAACTTAAATAATAAATCTGGGAAATTTTGCATATGTTGATGCAGGCTATGTTTGCCTATTGTCGAGTTTTTGGTTAAAGATTAAGATTATTTAGTCCCTATTTTAAGACGACCTTAGGGATATGATTTATATGGATCAATTGATCAAGGAATTGGCATCCTTTTTTGTTCTGGTGCATAGTATTTGGTGATATGTTGAACAATGTGTGTAATGAGGTAACCTTTGATTTGGTACTTTAGTGTTCTAGTGTGATATGATGCAATGAAGGTATCATCTATCTAGTGTGTGATGAGGGAACCTTTGATCTGGTACATTAGTGTTCTAGTGTGATATGATGCGATGAAGGTATCATCTATTTAGTGTGTGATGAGGGCACCTTCAATCTGGTACATTAGTGTTTCGGTGTTATCTAATGTAATGAATGCATCATCAATCTAGTGTGTGATGAGGGCACCTTCTATTTAGTGATGATTTCTCACATGAATGAGCAATGGTTTTTATTTGTTTTTGTGTTCTGTCCCAAGTATATGGTAGTGAGATGGTCTGATTGAACGGATTTGGTGCACAAGAGTTATGTCCTAATTTGTAATTCTTTCTTTGTTTGTTTTGGTGATCGAATGAACATGTCTGAAATATAATGAGAATAACTCATGGTTTGGTCTAGAGTGTGATCAAGTGATCTAAGTGATGTGTTGGTTTGTGATGTGTATCATTCCAATGTGCAATGAAGCAATATGTCTATGACCCAGTGCAATGAGCGAGTCGTGAATCTATGCATTTACCCATGACTTAGTGCAATTAATCTCGAGAAAGTGGTGATATTTTGTAGTGCGAATTGGTCGTGGTTTCATTCCCTTAGATCTGAGTGATTAGGTATATTATGAGAGTTTCTTTGTCTTGGTGCATTGATGATGGCCATGAATTATATTCACCGTCTTACTAATGCGACTAATGTATCCACAAGAGTTGAATGCTTATGACCTGACTTACAAAATTATATGACTTGTAAGTGTGATATGATCTAGCGGATAGAAAAGTATTCTCTATTTTGATCTTGTGTGATGAAGGTGGATTACAACTTATTTATGTTGACCATAGAATGTGCCTACAATCTTGAGGGTGATGGTGTGGTCCAAGTATTGTAACAATAGAGTGTGCTTCTAACTCTTTATGCAAAGATCATGGGAAGGCACATGAATGTGAGACGATGATCAGATCTATGTGACTCGGTATGTTGATGATGTTATCTTTGATTTCATATCTCCATAATATGTGCAAAAGAGGGATCTTGTGCAAAAATTATTACAATGTTCTTTTTAAGAAATGCGATTGATTAGATAGCATAAAGCGTGAACTAGTTCATTGTGTCCCATGGTGATGTAAGGTATACTCTGAGTCATTAAAAATACATATATTCATCTTATAGAATACCATTTTTTTATGTTTTGGCCAAATATTGTTTACAATATGAAGGGGAAAATGATTGAGAAACTTATGCAGGGCCACAATTTTCCTTTGATAAATGGAATTTTTTCAGTGTGATTCTTATTTCCTGCAAATAATAAAGGTCAATCTTGTTTATGACATGACCATAGCTAAATTAATTACCAAGAAATTAAGGATCTCATGATTGGCTTAACCGAGTCTGCTAATCTGATATAGTGTGAGACCGGTATGCTTGTACTACCTAATCATTTGTTTGAGGGACAATGTTACAAGAAGGTAAAATATGCATACAGTGGTTCAAAGGTTGATAAGTGATAGGGTAAAATATTTCTTGAGGGTTGATGCAGTATTATTGAATTTTGATTCTATGACAAAGTATACACATTGGGTATTGACATTAGAGGGCTGCTTAGACCATTCATTAAGGGTATAGGTCCAAAATAGTGTTAAACAATATGTGACAAGGCTAATGCAGGGATTTTTTTTATTGTGTAAGTTATTGTTGAGATCAAGATACATGTTGATTAGGGTTTAGGTATTTGTACTACAGAGATTTGTTGAGTTGTGTGACAAGTGTGCATGATGTTAAAATTTGTGTGATTAAGTCTATTGATGAGAATTTTGTAATGATGAGATGCTTGGTTTGTTATTATTTCTGAGAGTCAGTACTTTGTTGGTTTTTGTGGTGAGCTTAATGAGGACTATTGCTAAATTGTTGCCTAGATATAGGGTTTGTGTTGCTGAGATATGACATGATTACCCAATTTTTGTTTCAACAAGATCTAATTACTTGTTGTCCTATTAAATGGAGAAATGAAGTTTGAGAATTAGTAGTAGACTTCTAGAAAGGATATAGTATTGATGCAGAATGTAGCCATATAGATCAGAGTTTGAAATTTAAGGTTGTGTTGTTGATGAAAGTGAGTATATTGTTGTGTTTGGGTTGCTAAAAATTGATACAATGATGGCATGAATGCTACTGCTGATGATAGGGACCTTTTTCTTGAATTTGTTGCAACTATTGATAACGAGGGTTTCCACTAATTTATTGTTGATAACAAGTTGTTCACCAAGATTAGTATTGATTTCTTCACATGAGTGATTGTTGGCACTTAATAATGTTTTTTTTGCAGAAGAGAAGTTCAAGAGATATGTCATTTGATGATTTCTAAAGATAATTATCTATTGTTGATAGGGACCAATATTGGTCTAATTATTGTACTCATAATTTGACTTTGTGACAAGCCTATTGATTTTTCTCTTCAAGATTGATGGTGTAATCTTGAAAGTACTATTGTGGTTGCAAAATAAGTGTTGTTGATGACAAAAGTGTGAGAGTGTGGTTGCAGAAGACTTTGTATTGAATTTTGAAGTTAAAGGGAGTGGATCCAGTTCGAAAATGGATGAAAAGGAGGTCCACGTTGATTTGGGGGTTGGCGCCTCTAGCTGGTTGTTGCCAACAAATTGATCTAAGGGAGTAGGTGCTTCCTACTGGTGGGTGCCAGAGAAACAACGCAAGGGAGTGGGTGCTTCATGTTGGTGGGTGCCATTGTTGGTGGGTGCCAATGAAATAGTGAAGGGAGTGGGTGTTTTTCTACTAGTGGGTGTCAGTGAAACAATGTAAGGGATTTGGTGCTTCCTATTGGTTTGTGCCATTGAACATATGCAAAGAAAGATTTAAGAAGAGAAGGAGAATGGTGGTTTTCTCCCTTTATGGGTTTCCACCTAGAATATATGTGTTCTTGTGTATGATGTTTATGACTAGTTAATGTGTTTCTTGATGATGCATATATAATTGAATGGTGAATGCAAATGAAAATATAAGTTTGTAATAATTTCTAAAACGTGGATTCACCTCCCCCCCTCTCAATATTTCCAACAAGATGCATTCAAGAACAAGACCAGACAAACTTAAAATACAAACAAAGAGTTGAATGGATAAGATGGTGACAACATGAGACTATATTGATTGAGCCCCCTGATATCAAAATTACAGAATCATAACTTGGGTTGTGATAGTGGCAGAGAGTAGGATGGTTGATGTGCATATTTTTACTAATTTTATCTATGAATGAAAAACTCCCAAGAGAAACAATCACATGCTAGACTCACCCATTGAGAGGGAAGAGAGGCCCCCGAATTAGAGAAGTGTTGCTCGACGATTCCTAGTTGGAGTAGCAGTTGCGATGGTAGAATGGCTATAGAGAATGATTGAGGAGTCAAGATCTGCAATATGTAGCCATCGAGCAAGTACAAGTCAAAATAAACCTTGTATACATGTATCTTCCTATCTAGTTGGTGGTTGTTGTGGTTGAGTTACCTATGCAGACCAATGTGCATGGTTGATGTATAGTAAGGATACTTCTACAAGAAGTAGAGGTCAAAGACATTGTTGCATCCTTGCTCGAGACGAGCAAAGCATTAAGGGTGGGAGACATGTTGGAGGGACCTCTTAGGCTTATGTAAGTTATTATAGTTATATGAGTAAATGCATGTAACAAATGGTAAAAGGTAAATGTATGAGCGATTGGTTGGAGCGGGTACAACTACTCCAACCATATCTACTATGTACAAATATGCATAAAATTAGAATAAGAAGACAGTTGGAATTCCTTCTCGAAACTATATTCTTATGTGTATAATGTGTATGTTCTTTCTATTCTTATGATATATTATGTTCTTTCTATTCTTATGATATATTATGTTCTAGCTACATTGACTTCAACAACACCTCCAAATTTGCGACATCTTCCCCAATTTTCCAAATACACTATAATGATAACTTCTAACCAAAATATCAATTAATAATGCCAAATAATTAAAAAATAAATAACACTTCATAAAATTTTGCATTAAAGAATGCAACATGTGTAGTAACCCTATGCAATGCTATTATTATAATACATTGCTATTATTATTATAATAATTATTTATGGAACAACTTTTTTGAATTTAATTTTATAGACATAACACCTCATTGGTCTTAAAATACACCTCATTACAATAATTATAATTATAAATGTATATTAATTTTTCTTAATTTAAAATAAATAATTACGTTTTATATGATACTGGGGTGGTGTGATCACCACTATCAGGTGTTGTAAAACCAGAAAGACACATCATAATGTTGACAGGTGTGCCACATTTTTAGTTGAGAGCTTCAACTGAACCCGACGTGAATCGAACACGCAACCTTCTGATCTGGAGTCAGACGCGCTACCATTGCGCCACGGATCCTTTGCAATTTTACATGAATATCTCTTAATTTAAGTAATTCTTTTATGTCTGCCAAACTAGAATATTATTTTCGTTTTATTCAATCGTATCAAATAACATGCAATGAAAATGATGACCATACCCACAAGATTATTTATTCATTACAGTCGTAGACCCGTCGACCAGGCTGAAACGCAGTGGGTCGAATAAAACTGCCAAATTCCGATGGTAAATGCAGTGAAAAGGGATCGAACACGCGATATTCACATTTTTATTTTTATTTTGATTTTTTAATTTGATGTATATATTAGATTTAAGATTTTTGTGATTTATAAGGTAAATAAATAGTTTTTTAATTAATCATATTATTAATTAATTAAATATATACATTTTCAGTTTTCAAAATAAAATAAAAAATCAATCTACATTAAAAAAATAAATTTTGTAAATATATAATTACCAAAAATATATTATAAATTCCTCAAAATTTCTAAATTCACTAGTATTTTTTACTTTAACTTTTTATGTGCCAAAATTTGTAGAGTGAATAATGAAATCCTTCTTGTATTCTAAAAAGAAGTACTATGAAGAAAAGTACAATGTATTTTTATTTTTGTGGAAAAATCTGTGAACAGTTTTGAAACCAACGTTTCGAATTAGCTTAGTGAGTCCATCATCAAGACAATAGGATTTGTATTTTGAAAAGAGAAAATGTGAAATTGTAGAACTTATTAATAATTAATTAATTGAAAAATTTTTGATATCTTCTTTTATAATCAACTTACAAATAATGTATTTTAAACATTTATTACTAATTACATTGTAGTTGCAATGCATTTTAAACCTTTATTCCTAATTACATGGTGGTACAATGCATTTAAACATTTATTACTAATTACATGGTGGTACAATGCATTTCAGACATGGTCTAAACGTCATAACCGATAATAAAAAATAAATTAGTATAAACCTACCAAACATATATAAAGGAGATGAGAAAAGGAATGTAACAAAGTATGGTATGAAAATATAAACCATTTTATATTAGAATTTAATTAACAAACGTTCGAAACATTTAAGAGATAATCGTTTGTGTAAAATCTAATGAGTTAGTAGTTATATAATTGAAGCCTAAGTTAGTTAATAGGTATAATTAGTTAAACTTGCATATATCATAATCAAATAATTAATTAATTATATATCAATTCTTTAATATAATTGACTTAATAGGTACACAAAATTAAATTGAGAATAATTTTAATGTTGTGAAGATTTTTATTTTTATTTTTATTTTATTTATTATTTATTTATTTATTTTTTTTTTTTTTTCTTGAAAATTACATCATAATTTTCGATAGCGTGGAGCCAATTTGCCAGTTTTGATGCAGTCTGAACCAAGTCGGGGCTGCAGCGTGTTTCCGGACAATGGTTTGGGCTCCAACCTCCCCGTATGGTGCCTCTGGCTGAGTTTATGTCTGGTTTTAATTTTTTTATTTTTTTTTGAATAAGCGCTAATTCTATTAAAATAAGAGGTAAAAATATTTACAATGAGGTCTACGCCTCAGAGGGCCTGTTTCCCGGCCCTCAGCAAAAAGACTATTGATCAGAGAAAGACCTCTGTGCCTGTGAGAGAGAAGTTTGCTTGCAAGAGATGCCAAGAAGAGGAAGCCAACCACAAGAAATTTCCGACTAGTCACGAGAGCGGGTGATAACCTTGTGTCCCAGCAAAAAACAAACATGGGCTGAGGTAGGCCTCAACGTTACATTAAGCATATCCGAAAAGGAGAAAAAAGCCAACGGATGAGAGGAGAAAAGTGCCAAAAAACTGAGCAAATGCATCGACCCAACTAAAGAGAAGCTTACTCGCCCGAGGTCTGTGGGTCGGAGCTCTTGGCTGTCTACATTTCCGGAGTTGCTGGCCGAGAAGCCCCATCATCACCAATTGCGCCTTCCTCGGACTGATTGATCAGGTGTAGGATGCCAAAGTTGTGCTGAACAGGGCCACAAGCCACTACCTCGTCTTCTTCCACGATTGGAGTGCTAAAAACCTCAGCATTCTTCGGAGAATCTACCTGCATGTGCATGGCTGTTAGATTTGGATTGTCCCCAGCATCGTGAGAAAGGCTTTCCTCAGGGGACGGGGTGGTGGAAGAACTGATGGGCTCAATAGGCATTTCTGCCTCTTCTGAAACCATGATAGTAGTGGTGAAGGTAATAATGGGCTGGTTGAGACGGCTCCGAAATGTAAAACGCAAATTCTGGAATGAGGAATTGGGCGCAGGCCTGGAGGGGATGGGAGGAGGCGAAGACGGGGAGGCGGAGGAAATGGGAATTATAAGCGGAGAAGGAGATGGACGGGCACGCCCTCTGGAAGCTGAGGAACTTCCTCTGCGAGGCACGCCGCGACTTCGAGTCATAGCTTCCCCAGAAGTCTTGCTGCGGACGCTCTGCTGAATGACAGTGGGTGACCAGGGAGGAACAGACACGGAGGGATTGACCTCTGGCTGAACAAACCGGAGATCAAGCTGACGGAGGGAATGTTGCAGGGAATGTCTGCAATTGGGCGGAGAGAACGCCATTATATCGCTGGAGGGCTGCAAGGTCGAGCTGCGGAGAGGCTTTAATGCATCTGCGATCGACTGATCAACATAAATGCCCGAAGAGACCTCCGCACAGTAAACTAACAAATTACATTGAATAACCTTCATCGAGAACCGGATTTATTAAATCGCTGCAGTGTCCGTCCAGGTGCCGATCCGACGGCCTGACGTTGGGCACGCATGAGGATGAGGTGTCGGTACTGGAAAATCACCCGGATCCGGGGTAACTGCATTAGGAGGAGGTCTGTCTCTTTCGACAAGGTTGATGTATTCCCTGAGTTGTTCCCCTGTACCAATGGTGAATGTAGTGTCTGAGAAGGCTTCGGTGATTATATCGACTCCTACATTTGCTAGGAAATCTGCTAGTTTGTTTCCCTCATGGACGGTATGCTGGAAGGAGATTGCCTGGTGCTGAGCAAGCCATTGTTGGATTAGATCCAATCTGTGCGCCATTCTCCAACTTTTACTTACTCTGTGAACTGGAGCTCCCTGAGAGAGGTGTTTGCCCATGTTTATAATAATTTGTGAGTCTCCTTCAACTACTAGAGGGAAGAAATTATGCACCTGAGCTAGAACAAGTCCTTGCCAGAGTCCTTCCAATTCCGCCGAATTGTTTGTATCCCATCCTTTGGAGCCAAGGTAAATGAGATACGGATTACCCAAATGATCTCTGAAGACTCCTCCATAACCCGAAAGCCCAGGGTTGCCTTTGGAAGCCCCATCAAAATTGAGTTGGAATAAATTGGGAGGGGGGGGAGTCCAAAGTGTTTTCTTCTTTTGTCTGATGGGGATTGTGCTCTTGGAAGCGACCTGTTGAGGTAGAGAGATTTGCCAGTTGTCCCAAATGGATTTTTCTGTGGGTGTCGATGGAAGATCTTCAACAGTCCAGTTATGAATGGAAAGCGATTCTTTTAAATTCCTGAGTAGGATAATCCAGAGTTGGTCCACTGATTGATGTTGATTTTTGAATATCCGTATGTTTCTCTCTTTCCAGATATTCCACATTAAGAGTCCAGGAATGAGTTGCCAGAGTAAGTTTAGGAGCCGGCTTTGATAAGGGGATTGTGGCCAATTGCGAAGGGTGGCTTTGAGATCGCCTTGAACCTTGTGATCCTTTTGGCATCGAAAGATCGCTTTTCCCCATAGTTGCCTTGCCAAGTTGCACTTTTGCAGCAGATGGATCGCAGTTTCTTCCTCTTGTCTGCAATTAAGACATATGGATGGTCCTGAGAAACTCCTTTTGCGCAAGTTATCCCATGTGAGAATCCGGTTATGAGATAACAGCCATAGGAATGTGGATATCTTTGGCCATACATAGGAGTTCCAGATTTGATCCCATAATTTGTCCTTAGTGATTCTATCCTTGATTATGATGTTGTAAGCCTCTCTGGTGGAGAAGGTGCCCTTTTCTTCATATCCCCATCTAAGCAAGTCCGGACCTTCGTTCATGTTTATCTGCCTTTTTTTTAGTTCTGTAGCAAGAGTTTGTTTGATTCCTTCGTTACCTTCTACGCCTAGGATTTGATCTGTCCCTTTCCATTGTCTGCACTTTTGGTTATTAGAAGGGCGCCAGTACCTATGGACTGTTTCTGAGTGTTGAGGATGATGTTGGGTGGGTGGGAGATCCTGCAGAAGGTCCCTGAGCTTTGGGAATTGCTGCCATGAGTCATCCCAAAATCTGGCTGTAGTTCCATCCCTGATTTCCCAAAAACAGTGCCATTGGATAAGATGCCTATGTTGAATGGCCGCGTTCCATATGATGGAGCCAGCACTTAGTTCCGACATACAGATTCTGTCTTCAATTGGTTTGTTACTGGCATATTTGGCTGTCCATAATGAGGCCTAGGGCGTGTTAGGGTGGGCTAGCCAACACCACCATAATTTGGCTCCCATTACTGTGTTGTTGAGTTCTGGATCTTTGATTCCGATGCCTCCTGACTTCTTGGGGAGACAGACCTTATCCCATTTTACCAGTGCCCACTTGCGATTGTGACCAAAACTGCCCCAAAGAAAATTGCGCTAGAGATTTCTTATGGCTTTGATTACCCATTTTGGAGCTGCTAAGAGAGAGAATAAATAAAGAGGTAAAGATTGTAAGATAGCTTTGATGAGAATAACTCTGCTAGCCATATTCAGGGATCTGTAAGTCCAGAGAGAGAGCTTGGCTTCAAATTTGTCCAAAAGGTCTGTCCATGAGGCGTGTTTGAGGGCTGATGCTATCATGGGAGCACCCAGATATTTGGAGGGGAGGCTTGCAATGGTGAATCCAAGAATTTGGGCTATCGAATTTTGAGTGGACACAAGGGTGTTGAAGAAGAAGATTTGGGATTTGACTCGATTAATGAGAGCACCCGTGGCATCTGAGAAGGTAGACAGTAAATCTTTGAGGAGTCGAGCTTCTTGGACAGAGGGGTGACCAAAGAGCATATTGTCATCCACAAATTGCTGATGGGAGAAGGCGGGGGAGTTGTTGAAGGAGAGACCTTTCAGTCTGTGGGTGAGAGCAGCTAACTTGATGATGCAGCCAAGACCTTCCGCGACTATGACAAAGAGAAAGGGTGAGAGCGGGTCCCCTTGCCTAATGCCTCTAGAGGGGCGGAAGGTTTTAGAGGGTATGCCATTGATCAAAATAGAAAATAAGGATGAAGAAAGGAGACTAATGATCCATCTGGTCCATGAAGGATCAAAACCAAATGCATTTAGAACTTTTTGAATGTATTGCCAGCTAATGCTATCGAAAGCTTTGGATAGATCTATTTTGAGCAGCATACCTGGCTTTTTGGTTTGCTTCAGAGAGTGTATGATCTCATGGGTGAGGATGATTCCATCTGTGATTTGGTGCCCTTCCACATATTCGGATTGCTCTGGAGAGATAATGAGAGGTAATAGAGGCTTCAACCGATTGGCGATGACTTTTGAGACAATTTTATATATGATATTGCAAAGAGCAATCGGTCAATATTTATCAGGTTTGTTGGCTTCCGCTGACTTGGGGATGAGAGCCAGGAATGTGGCATTCAACCCCGGGTACATCCATCTTAAAGCTCTTGATTCCTCGACTAGTTGCCAGACTTCTATTTGAATGAGATCCCAAAAGTGATGGAAGAAGTCCGAAGTAAAGTCATCGGGTCCTGGGGATTTTCCTGATTTTAAGTTCTTGACGGAAATGTCCACCTCGTGTAACTGGATTGGTTGGAGAAGGAGGTGGTTGTGCTCTGGAGTAATAAGTTTGGGTATGTGGTGAAGAATTTTCTCGATAGCTGGGAGGCTATTAACACTTGGTTCCTGATGAGCTTTCTTGAAGTATCGGAGAAAATTTTCTTCTATACCTTCATGTGTTTCCACTCATTCTCCTTGATAATTTTGGATGTGGGAGATCAGGTTGTGCATTCTGCGTTGAACTGTGGTTTTGTGGAAGAACTTAGTATTCTTCTCCCCCTCCCTCAACCACCGAATGCGAGACTTCTGCCTCCAAATAATTTCCTCCTGCTGGGCTCTATTTTGAAGTTGATCTTCAATCCTCTGTTCCTGTTTTGTGAGATCAATTGTGCGTCCACCAGCGATGATTCGGTTCTGGATTTGCTTCATTTCCTGATTAAGTATGGCTTGAGCTGAGAAGATGTTACCAAAGATGGTCTGATTCCATTGTTTGATTTCTTTTTTAAGGAATTGCAGTTTCTTTTGGAATCTAGCCATTTTGGATTTTTCTGAGGGTTGGTATTTTATCCAGGTTTGTCTGACAAAATCCTTGAAATCAGGGTGAGTGAGCCAGAAAGTTTCAAAGCGGAAAGGGCGTTTAGTAGTATTACCTGGCTGCTGCCATTGGAGTTCAATAGGCCAGTGATTAGATCCTGATATAGGTAAGATGGTAGAAACTAAATCTCCTCCAAGATAAGGTGCATTGTCTGAGATGAGGAAGCGATCTAACCTGGAGGCAATGTGATGGATTCCTTCCCTTTTGTTGGTCCATGTAAATAGTCCATTATTTGAAGGGAGATCAATTAACCAATTCGATTGAACAAAGTCTTTGAGTAGGTGACCATCGCGGATGCCAATGTCCCTTCCCCCCTGCTTTTCTTCCATTCTTGTTATCATGTTGAAGTCCCCACCTGTTATCCAGAGAGGGTATTGCCTGTTGGAGTTGAGTGTTGAAAGATGGTCCAAAATTTATGCTTTTAGCTGAGAATCCTACGGAAAGTAAACATTGGTGATGTGACCATGAGAGTTGGTACCAAGCAAGTGAAATGTTGCTTGTATAAAATTTTTGTTAGAATGAATATTGCTAAGTTGTATGATTCTAGAGTCCCAGAGGATTTCCAGGCCTCCCGAGGCTCCTTGCGCATCTACTGCTGAGACTTGCCCTCTTGGCCATACTTTTGCTGCTATCTTTTCCAGAAATGTCATGTTACACTTGGTTTCTTGAACAAAAAGGATGTTTGGTTTTTGCTGCATGAGCATGTTTTTTAAGAGTCTGCCTTTCCTGGGGCTGTTGAGCCCTCTTATATTCCAAGAGATTAGCTTCATTGAGGAGGGTTGGGGTGGATGTTGTAAAACTTAGTCAGCTTCGGATATCGACCTGACTCTACAAGCACTTCACCTATCTTGATGGTTTTTTCCAGGGTTGTTTTCCGACCTCTTTTCTTGCTATCTTTTATGAAGAATTTACCATCCCACGGGCTACCGATTTGTACCCCAAGCGAGTGTTTCTTGTGTGCTTTCTGCAGAACTTCTTCCAATTTATCCAGTTGCCTTTCGGGAATCTTGTCGAAATTTCCTGTTTTACAAGCTAGCTCCAGGGTGAGTATGTCTAATTTGCCTATATCAAAATTCTCAGAATCCTCTTCCATCAGCTCTGGTTCTAGTGGGGCTTCCTCTGATTCTTTTGATTTTTTTGTACTCGATTCTAGGATTTCCGTTTCCATTGCTTGGAGGCCTTCTACTTGAGGATCTGAAGGAGGGGTATGCATTTTGTCAAGTAGAGGATCTTGAACTTGAGGGGAAGGACCTTCCGGGAGCTCCCGAACTAGGTCTTTGATCTTTTGCATTTCCAGATTCAAATCTTGCGATTCTAGATTAGTTAGGACTCCAAAGCTGTTGGGATTGGTTGCTTTTGATTTATTAGCTGAATCTATTTTTGCACTGGCCGAGGGTTTTTTGTTACCTCGTCTGCGATTAACAACCTTTGTGAAACCATCTTCTTCCTTCTTGTCTGCATGTGTGCTGTCAGTTGTATTTCTGTTGAGCGGGCAGTCCCGGAACAGATGCCCTAGATTATGGCATTTCCGGCACCTAAAAGGAACATGTTCATAATCAATCATTTGAATCCATTCAGAGTCTTCATGTCTAAATCTTACCTTGTCTGGCAGGGGTTGTTTGAGATCCATGTAGACACAGATGTGTGCATAGGAAGTGAATCTACAGTATTTTGTGTCTTCCGCCGCTTTGATGAACTCCGCCAGCTTGTTTCCTATTTCCTTCAGAGATGTTTCTTCCCAGTATTCCGATGGAAGGGAATAAAGTCTTATCTAGACTGGTGCGTAGCTAAGATCTTCCTTATCTGGGTTAAATCTTTCAACCCAAGCTCTTAGATACAGACCTGCTGCGTTGAAGAAGTAGGGTCCTCCATCTATGACCCTATTTCGGTCTTCAAGATAGTTAAAAACAACAGTGAAAAGCCCTTAGGGCCTAGATGCAGGGAGATATGGCCTTTGGGTGCCCATTTTGAGTTTATCCAGCTGCTAAGAGCTCTTTCCATAGGCCAGATACCTATAAACTTGCCTATTAGTGCATGGTCCCTCATGTATTGGATTCTGGCATTGATTATGTGGCTGGGGAATTCCACTGTGGGAATGATGGTAGCTACTGGTTTGCAAGTGGTTGATCTGACTGTAGTTTCTTCTTCCTGATTCGTGCCGTCATCCCTGGAGGGCGTACTAACCTTTGGAATGTCGCTTAGATTCACTTTTGAGTCATCCGCGGTACCCTTTTGCTTAGAACCGGCGTGGTTTGGGGGAGGGGCAGAGTCCCCCCCCTTCGCGGGCTTCATACTAAAGACTTACAGGGTCAAGGTGGTGTCAGTCGCGGGCAGAACTGCTTCTGATGACAGGGGGCAGAGCTTTGCAGACCTGCCGTGGCAGGCAGAGCAGAGCCCTGAGGAC